>CABFVX010008735.1:0-22290 GCA_902151425.1 Timema shepardi | reverse complement strand
GGCCTCGTATCAACACCAGTCATCCCCGACCATCACCCCCACCCCTCAGCCAACATACTCCCCCACCCTCCTAGTCAATTAAGGGCACCTTTGTTCGTTAATTAATCTATTGTTTGCCCTCGCGATTGAGCTTTCCCCTTACTGGCCACAATATATTTTATAATAAGCTATTAAGGACTTTATTAATCGTAAATTTCTTATAGCTAATGGAAGTCGAATTATTATTCATTTATATTATTACTATAAATGAAATATTTTAATTATTATTAACCACCCGTATCAAATGGCAATATGGAATCAGCGTCAAGATGATATTTTCTGGTGTTGGGGAATTCGTGATTCTGATCCGTACTGAGATTGGTTTTTCCTAAATAATTATATACAACAATTTATTTAGTTTCATATTCATCATATTTCCTCAATTAGTGTAATTAAATTTGGAGGCACTGGACTGGTGGTAAAATATATTGAAAAATTAAAACTAAATTTTAACTAAGAAAGGACTCAAAAGATTATACTAATTTTAAATTAGTAGAATTATTAGTAGATTTTTAAAATGAGGATTAAATAAATTTAAAAACGCATGTATTTTATTTTAAGCTATTAATTTAAGTTAATATAAATATACATACCTTATATTTTTAGAATTTGAGCTATGGATACAAAGGCCTATAGGGCTGATCTTGTAAGAGTTATTGAGCGAAACTAATTTTGGATTACGAAAAACTCGATAAAGGACATAAATACCTACATGATAAAGAGAAAAAATACAAGAAAGGTTGTTAGTAAAAATAAAAAAAATAAAAATGGCATCACAACAAAATCCACTTAGGAAGAGAGTTTCAGCCCTAAAAGGTTTTGAATACTGTCATGATAATAATTATATTACCAAAGAAAGCAGCAACAAATTTACGTTAAACTTTTCCAATCTGAGAAAGTCAGTTAATGTAATTGAGTTCCAAGCAAAACTAGAATATTCAAGCTTAGAATTACTACCAAAGCATAATACAAGCATAAAATACAGTCATCTTTCTTAAATGAAGAAAATAATAATTAATTAATTATGATTGTAATAATAATAATAGATATAGGTATAAAATAATATTATTTCAATTTGAACATACAAAAACACACTTGAGTTTTGATCTATTTTTTAGTCATATTGATTAGTTATGAGTGAAATAGTTGTGACTTAATTTCTTACGCAAACAACAACTATTGTAAAATTAGTAGTTTGTTCTAAAATAAACCTAAGGACTCTATAGGTAATTTACAACTTCTTTGTTTTACATAACAGCTAGCAGAAGCTAGCAGATGCTATCAGTAATGCCAACATTGTCTGACAGTTACATTTGTCATCATATTTGGAAATAATAATTATTTGCTAAGTATTACTATTATAAACACTAAATAATGTAATCAATCACTTTTAACAATTACTTACCTAAGGATTATAATAGAATTGTATTTTCCATAGTCACATTAAAGGAAAAAATCTAGTAAATTAATTCTAGCTTTTCTTTCAACTCTTGTGGCAATTACAGGTTAAATAGATCGTAAAGCTATACATTTAATGGTATTAATATCAGTTATTTATGTTTTTTTAACTGGCTTCACATATCTTTAACATAAATAAATCTTATGTTATAATAAAGAGGAAAAAACATACAAAATGTTTGTTAAATAATATAAAGTTTAAATTTTGTAAACACGAGGCAACAGGGTTGACTACATCACCAACTGGAAGCGTAGCTTCTATTCAGTGGCCATATTCGTTATTTTCATCTAAGACCACGTTTAATGGGCTCTTGCTCTTAATAATTAATTGGAATTAAACAGCAAAGGCAAACTTCAAAACTATATAAACCACCAAACAGCTATTCTCATGACCAAAATCTAACATTTTTAAACATACTTTATAACAGTAAATTATAGTATATAATATAATTAATAATATCACGTTCGTTTGTCCACAGACTAGAGAAAACAAAATATTTAAAGTTGAGTATTTAGGCATGTTTATGTTACGGTTAATAATTTTACTAGAAATTTTAATAATACAGTGTATTTTTGAAAATCGGCTTCTTGGTAATCTGTGTTCTTTTGTGAGTATTAGTTCGGTGTGTGAGCGTGTTATCCTTGAAAAATAAACGATTTTAGTGATCTTTAAATAATTATTTATCCAATATATCATAGAAGCACGTGATAAGAAAATAGTGATGGTTTTTCAGAGCTCAATATACATTATTCGAAAACTCAAGTGTGTATATCAGGACTATAAAATATTTCTTTTAATCCCAAGATTGTGTTGTGATGCCCTCTAGGGTTAACCTCAAGGTTTCGAATTTTTGTAGTACTATAAAAAATCCATGAAGTGTAATAAAAATTATTAGCGAGTCTCTCGCAATTGTTGATTAAATAAGTACTATGCTAAGGCTTAAAGTTATAAGTTATTGTTTTTGTAGTTTTATTAGAGACTCAATTATAATTGTATTGAATCTATAATAGATTTTTAAATTTGTATAGCTTTTGTTTTGCCAGTACGGCTACAGTGTATTTTTTATTTTATAGGCCTTAACATATTTTCAAATTTATTGATTTTTGTTTGTGAAATTCGCCATTACGAGAAACTTTTTAAGGAATATTGTGACCGGGAGATGAAAATGGATGCAAGTAAAACCCACCCACCTATAATCTTTATTCATTAACATTGCTGAAGACGATGACTAGGACTAACATAAACATATCAAGGTCAACAATAAATTAAAAATAAACAATAAATAAAACAGTCAGATATGTTTCTTGTATAGACCTAAATGTTTACTATCAAAAGTGACAGCTGCTAAACTTATGTTTTTGAAGATCATATGATTCGGCGTATGAATACATAATTTGGTCCGGCAACTTTTCATAGCTGGCAGTCAGCACCAAAGAAGTTATAATGCTACTGTACCCATCCACAAACTCTCAATTTATTTATAAATAAAAGGTATCAAACAAAATTTATTAAATTTTGGGCCTCAAGGAATAAGATTATTTGATTGACAATTCAGATTAGCTACCAATTAATCTAATATAGTGAGCAGCACCATTATGAAACGAATGATTGATTGAAATAAAGTCCTGAACTTATTATTATAAGGCATTCCGTCACACTCATTGTTTGAAAACACATTGAATTTCTACACGAAGGACATGACGATTTCTACTAATGTGATTGTTTCTTAGTTCCTCTTGCTGTGAAGGTGTTTCAACACCGTTATGGGTTGTCTGTTTGGCGACAATGATTCTAACCCCGTTAGGATGTTGCGCTCCACTTTCAGTTCTGCGAGTGCATGTGCGTTTTGGAATGCACGAACATTTCAAGGTGAGCAATTTAAACAACATATGACGTAATTTCTGTCGGAATACTCTTGAAATAAAAGATACACAAGTAACTTACTGACAAGTTTCCAAACAAATTATGTATTTATTTAAAGAATTGTGTGCTAAAAAATGTTTAAAAACAATTTTCCCCTACTACACGTTTTACTAACTGTTCGGGCTGTTCGAATATTTATTTATACTAATAAGCTAGATAAGAGGAAGGTATAATTTTATCAACGACGTAGCGTCAGACTAGATTAAGAGACTAAGTCTCCCAGAACCTTCAACAGGAGGTTGAGAGAAGTAAATAATATAGGTTTGGATACCATTATGCTTTTAACATATCCAGATTGATAAAACTGTCAAAAGAGCTTCTTGTACGGATAAAAAATTAATTTTATCTTTCTTTCATCTAATGAGAATTATTAAATTTTGCATTTTTTTTATATTTGTCATCGCTCTTTAAATTTATATAACCCTCCCTCACACCCTTCTTCCAATACTTGAAAAAATTATCACTCTACGCCCTTGCACCTATCCTTATCTTATCATATAATCTGTGTTACCGTATGCACACAACTTCATAGTAAATATAATATATGCGAGACCGTTGGCTAGAGCTAACATGCTCGTATAAGGAAACTAGCAGTTAGATCAGTTCTTCACACGGTTTAGCCACACTAAAACAATATTAAATTGAAGGTTCATCATCCAGATTCCGACTTTTTTTTTTATAGTTTCTCGTTGTATTAACTTCAGATAACTGCGGCAATCACAAAACACTAAAGTATTTAATAAATTAAAATAAGTTAAATATTTGAGATAAAATATTACAATGTTCATAGAATGGGTTCACAAATAAACGCAGCCAATTAATAAGGCAATACTTACCTAAGCAGGGACATACCATAAGATAAACTATCTAACACACATTGTTACACAAATATTTTGGATAAAAGGGCATTATATTTCACAAAAGAGAATACATTGATAATATCCTATGTTACAGTAGCATACTGAACAATAATTATCATGATTTTTCAAAGAGTATGACGGTTCACTGAAATATGTAGCCAAAATTTATTTATTTTAATAGATATGTCGCTGCTATTTAAGCTCTAATTTATCTTTTGATATTTGTCTTTGTCAACATAATACTAATGAATCACATTTCAGAATTTTTTAATTTTATTTATTCGTTTTTTTTTACTTTCCTCACCTGCTTATAATAAATCCTACTTTACTAACGTATCGTATATATATCAGCCATCTACTGCTCCCTATTTTAAATTCCAAACTTTCCAGCCTTTACAGTCATAGTGGGGTTATCCTGTTACATATTTGGGAATTTTGAATTTTATTTTAAGCTGAAAAGAAGTTTTTATAATATTAATTAATATTATTAATCTTAAGCTACTATCAATTTTTTGAAGCTCTTTTCTAAATAGTAAATATATATTAGGGGAAAAGAGGGCATAACGGCCAGGCTAAGGTTTTCTGAAGTTTTTAACTGACTTTCATGCGATACTGAAACTTCAGAATCATAGAATATACACATCAATCATCCTAGCGCATGTAATATTTTTTTGTTGTGGTTGGATAAAGGGAAAGTACCTGAATAATAAATTTTTCAAAAAATACCTAAGTGGCCATTACGCTCACAGGAGTACGGCATAGTGGCCACATAGCTGAAAAGTGGTAAAGAAATTGAGAAAACGTGTTTTAAATTAGAAAAAAAAAAAATATTTTAAGGAAATATTTATTTATTTAACGTAAAAAAATATAATTTTAAACATTTTGAATACAAAATATGTGTTTTTTAAAAAATACCTATAATAAAAGAAGTTAAAAAAAAAGGAAAGTCATTTTAGTGAGTTTAGCTATGAGTTTCGCATAAATACCCATTGTCCTCTTCCTCAACACCAGCACACAGTTCATGGGCTCACAAACCACATCTTTGGCACTTGATCCAACGCTCATTGAAAGTTGAAGCTGAACATTTTTCACAACAATATAACATTCTGAATCGTAGCCACCATCGATTACTTCAAACTGGTTTCTTTTACCAGTGTTTACTCGGAGTTTCTTAGCATTTTTTCTTCGGATTTGTATTGATAGTCTTGGCATTCTTTTTTTCTTCAGATATTTTTGGTTTCATAGCTTTTTATTTTGCTTCCTTACTAGCTTTCTCGGCTAACAGGTCATTTTTATATGGACTTTCTGAAAAGAACGCTGCATAACCTTTCTTCCACGCATTGCTTTTACGTTTTGCTTCAGATACACGAGGCACAGGTGAAACATCCTCAGGGCGGATGTAAAATGATGACCCCAGTTGTGGATCATACGTTTTATCTAAGAGGGAGGTATACTGCTCTCAACTATCCAGCTTGTAAAGAAGGAGTGGTAGTCCTGTCGGTAGGTGGTGACTCTATAGCATTTACTGCTGATGCCATGGCAGCTGGGAGAAATAGTATTTCCGTGATTTCTGCTCCAGCAAAGTCTTCTTCTGAGAAAATGTGTTCATTGAGTGGTTCAATGCCACATTTGCTAAATACATTCACTGCTTTGAGTGGAACAGCAGCTTTAATGTAGGCTTCCCCAAAAGACGACCCACCTGAAATTGCGTCATTGTTCACCCTGGGTTGTTCCTTAAAAACCGTTCGATTACTTGAACGTAAATAGGGTTCAGGGGCCCCATGTAAGAAACGTCTAAGGGCTGCAGTTTATGGCTGCAGTGAGGTTGTATGAGCACCACAGCTGTATGATTAGCCCTGGTCAGCCTAATAAACTCATTGTTTTTATTATGAGTGATATGCCCATCTAATATCAACAATACTGGATTATATCTTCTGTGGGTTTAGCATGCATTAGAAAATGCATAAACCAATGTACAAATATCTCTGTCTACATCCATTCAGTTGGGTGGCAAGCAAATGCAGTCCCAGGAGGAGCTCCATCCATCATTTCGGCCTTCATATGAACCCGGGGAAAGATAATAAAAGGGGGGATGTAGATGTCACCAGCTGGCATACACATTACCAAAGAAGACAAAAACCCTGTTTCGGCTGAGGTGAGAGACCCTAACCTGTCGTCTACCCCTTAAAGATATAACGTTTGAGCTTTTAGACTGGGCTGTAGTGAGCCCATTCTCGTCAACATTGAAAATCCGATGAGCTGGGTAATTGTGTTTGCCTCTTCCCTCAATCAGGATGTCAAAATTTCTTAATGGCAACCTTATTAAAACCACTAGATCTTGCTGAAGATGTTGGCTCAGTCAAAATTATCGTTGACTCTGGATGGCGTTTCCAGAAACCAGTGATCCACTCTTTTACGGCCATCCTGATATATTTATTAAAATAATAAGAAAGGTTGTTCTTCTAACAAATTCAAATGCTGAACATTTCAGATCATTAATAGTCATACCAAAAAATCTCGTCTTTAACGTTAGTAGAGGGTTGTAGATTTTCTGTTATTGTTCCCTATTAAATACGGACTTAAAACATCCAAATTCCTTCTTTTTGCCTGTAGCACGTATATTTTTGTTCAACACCCTCCTCTTCAAAGTATTCCTAGGAATATTATATTTAGTTGCATGCCGTGCTTCACTGCCTGTATTGCTTTTAGCATGTTACCTTAATCCCACGATTGCCTTTCTCCCGTGCGCTTGTAATTGTAAGCCATCGCTCCAAAACAAAACAAAATTAAAATATATTTAAAACAATAAAAAAAAATTTAAATTTTAAACTATTCTAAAATATTAAATCTGTTTATGTTTAATACAATATTAGTTAAGATGAAATGCTACCAATAATCGTTTATCACACATAATTATATTTAAAACTTGTATTGATTATAATTATAAAAGGATTGTATTAAAAACAAAGAGAGATAGTTCAGCTGGGCCTAATGGCCACAGCGGTGGGCATATTAGCCACCTAATGGCCGTTGTGCCCGTCCAGACGCCATTAACAAAAGCATGTTGTCAGACATAAACAAACAGCGATGAACCATTTCTTAATATTGAATTTTGTAGCCAAGTTACCTCTCTTTTAAAACAACTATGTTTCAAAAACCTAGCTTGTTTTACTAAGTTTGTAATCATTACATGAAGTGATTACATACCTTAGATCGGAGTGTATGGAAAACACAAAAATTGTAATAACTTGTGATCACGCACTTTCTTCTTCTAGTGACTCAACACAACTAAGGGGACTGTGAGGGTAACATTCACACGATTACCGCAGTTTAGCAGCACTGTCCAGCCGTTCAAACCCACCTGGCCGTTATACCCGCACTGGCCGTTATACCCATCCTTCCTCTACTTATTTTGATATTGTGAAGTTTCTATACATTCCTGGTAAAATTAATTTTTCTCCTTCTCCTAATATATTTATTTTAAATTTTTACTTTAACCCTTCACTCTCCTTAACTATTTTCTATATTTAAAATCTCTAAACTTGGATGGTTATTTGGAGGGGTATTTATATCTTCTTCCCAAATTTCAGTTTTCATAAAAAAAAGTGATATATAATATTTTTGAAAAATTGTAACCCATGTCTCCCATTTAAACAATCCATACTTAGAATTTATGATTTTCAAGGATAAAATGGCTATCTGGAACTATCCTTCTACCTGCCCACTAAATTTAAATTTTCTTTTACACTTAAAAGTGTGTTATCTATTTCCAGAGTCCTATTAAATATGTAACAATTTTTTTATAAACCTTCATATTAATTTGAAGTTATATTTTTATCTCCCTGACAAATTTCAGTTATCTACAGCACAGGGAGTTGTTTATTATTATTATTTTCTAAAATTTTGAATACCTAGGCTTCCTTTTCTAAAATCCACTCTTAGAAATGTCCTATAATATCACGTTGTGATCCTGTTAAAAAAAACTTATTTTTGTGTCGAAGGCTAGAAATAGTATTATAAAAATTTACTTTGATCTCAGAGCTCTAGGTGACCTGGCGGTCTAGGGGTAAGGTGTCAGATTTCTGTGCTGGCGGCCGGGGTTCAATCCTCGGAGCTCAAGGAGGAGGCAGAAGAAAGGGTGCATTGATGGCTTAAGTTAACTAACACAAGGAATGTACATTATACAATATTTGTCGTAGGATGGAACACCTAGAAATAATAATAACAAATAAAAATAATAATATTAAAATAATAATTTTAAACCAATTTTAAGAGTCATACTACACCTACTGTACATGTCTATAAGCTATATCCTGTATAATTTGTTAATTACCTTATTCCATCTCTTATAATCGTAATTAGAACATTCATTATTTTGCTTTTTAGTTTGAACCCACCTAAACTGTGTAATGATACCCATTTACGAGTAAACAGTCTACAAAACTTTATCATAGAGGCAACTGTTATGACAGATTTTACTACGGTAAAATGGGTCGTGATACCAAAAATACCCATACCTGCTGGTTGCCTTTCCTCTTTAAATGCATACAATTTCTTATCGAGTTCCGCTATGCGATGACTTTCAATACAGCGAGGAACAAATCCTAAAGTTGGTAGGTGTTGATCACCTCCGCAAATGTTTCTCCCATGGACAACTAACTAACTAGCTATATGTAACGTGTTCCCGTAATAGTTCTAGGAGCAACCTGTAACTGTTCACTCCTGATGATGGAACCACTGAAATCGTTTACAAGGAGGCCCCTCCATAAATTAATTTAATTTATTTACTTCAATTAATATAAATATTTTGTGTTTATAATCTTGAAACAGAAATAATTACATTATATTGAACTTTTTGATTTTAAAGATACATCTTTTATCAACTCTAAGGTTCTCATAATCGTAGTCCTTATATAATACATTGCGTAATTTATTCTCTGTGCGGGAAATTAAAAACTCTGGGATTATAAACGTTAATTTTTTTAGTTAACATGCTTTTAAAACTTACAATAACGTGACTGAAGCTGCGGATAAATATGATATATAACTCGTTTTTTCCCATAATAATAAATGTTGGTACAATTTATGTTTTATATCTTTCTCATTACTTACACTGATCTAGTATAAACTTTCGTGACTCACACCGATGATCAAATAGACTAAGGCAGAAGTCGCGTCTGGTAATATTTGGCGATGGTGGTAGTTTGAGGCTTTAAATCCAGCCGAATGTAGTTAAAAATTAATTTATCATTCTACCTTCCGCAATGCCGTATAAAATTTATCTGAACTATATTTTTCACTTCTTTACCCTAATAGAATGGATTAGCGGGTTGCCTGGTTAAATAGTGAAACGTGATACCTATATTCAATAGTAAGTTTGTACAAACAAAAACATTGTTTTAATTTGCGTCAATGTGGTAATCAAAAAATAAAACACTCATTTGGAACTGATAGAAAATGTGTCCGAAGCTCTTTAGGTAGAGAACTTGAAATAATTACTTAATGTGCACCACTAAGATTAAATACGTGAAAAGCATATAAACAAAATAAACAATATGTGTTACATTTTAAATATTTATTAGAGCATCATGGTAGAATATAAATTGAAAAAAGACCAACTTTTAAGAAATAAAAAAGATAAATATCTAATACAAGGAATAAAAAAATAGCCTAAGAAAAAAATACCCTAACAAAGATTATTGTAGTTTGCATTTTAGTTAATTTACTCTATTCATTCGGTACCCGTGGATTAATTGACAAGTTAACTTTATATTGTTATCTGGTGACAATAGTTTGGGGTTAATGTTTCTGCTTAGTTTATGGAAGATAGATTTTCCTAAATTTTGCACATTTCTTCTCCTACCAAAATGTTTGTATTTTTCTTCCAAGCTATACCTTCTTCTTAACTACCCTAAAAGAATTTATCAAATTTGTAAATCATGGAAGAGTAGTTAAAATTGAAACCATATATTTCTCCTCCTTAAAAAAACATATTTTCCCCCCTCAATTTAGTACTTTATGCACTAGTAAAAGTTAAAGCCTCTACACACAGAACGCTAAGCTAAGATTTGCTCTGCTAACAATTTGTAAAAATAGCAGACCATACCTCTAAGTGTGTAGGTTCACACAGAAAGCTAAGCTAAGATAAGCTACGCTATGCTATTCCTTGCTACTCCGTGCTATGTTTTTCCAGATTGCTGGCTGGGCAATTTTTTCATCTCCCAACTTGAGCCATCTTGAGCTGCACATGAGTATAGCATGTTGAACAGACCAAGAGCTGGTTATACGAAAAGAACCAAAGAAGGGTTGAAGTTTGGTTTTCATTATATTTCACGAGTATTTAAGTAACATTCTATTTATACGTTATATTTAATAAAGGCTTTTATTTTAAAATGGAAGCGTTAGTAGAAAAATTCAAACCTCCACCTCCTACATTTCCTTAATCTTCTAAAACAACTGCTAAAAGCAGCATCGAATCTTCCTCATTACTATCATCTGAGCTCAAACAAGATATTTTGGAAAATGCCATAGCTGAACTTGACTGGAGCATACCAGACAGAAACAACACTAAATTCAAGAGGAGAAAGAGGGATCATTTTTTAACTTAGCTTAGCAATGAGTGTGATACCAAAGTGACAAAGTCTTCGCACAGTATAACTTAGCTTAGATTAGCTTAGCATTCTGTGTGTACCAGCCTCAACACGCCTATTTTTACTTTTGCTGTTTGAGAAAAGTAGAAATATAAGTAGTGTACCTGTATTATGTTTAAAATGTAGGAACTATTTAAGAAAAAACAGAGTTTTGCACTCTTAAAAGATTCTAATCTTGACTCTATCTCCACATAATAATCAAAGATAGACAAAACAGATACATTTTGCCTTCTTTCCCATCGGTACGAGTGCCAGGAAAGCAGAAAGAAAAATCTAAACAATAACCTCTTTCATTTTCATGAGCTAATAGTTGTAATCCAGTTTTTACTTTACTGCATTAGTTCCTTTTCTTAAATTTAACCTGAAATGATTAGCAACAAACCGAAAAAGCTATCAAAACAATCAAGCGATACATTTATTTTGGTATTTTACCTACTAAGAACTGCCGTAAATTTCCAGCCTACCAATGAAATAAATTATCCTCCTACCAGACAATCGTTCATCCCACATGTTGCAACAGTAAATCACCACCCTTATAAAATAATACAATCTCAGATACTATGAATTCTCCTCTTTATCTGATAGCCTACATTTTCAGTGGGTGTAGAGTTGAGTAAAACATGAGAGACTCAATACGAGACCATCTGTTCCTCCCCCGTACCTCCTAGGTAGCAGCTTAATAACAGGCTAAACGGACCTCCACTTAAGTGCTGCCATCTATATATAATCTCGTCCTAGCTGTCAGCGCACGGCACCGCCCAGTTCTCACACCTGATAGGCCATCGCACATAGTCATGTACACACTTTGATGTTTAGATCTGCGCACAAGTTTCCACCCACGTGAGTGTTGATATTCTCCCCCTACACACTGCGGCTTCTATGGACAGTATTGGTGAATGAGGTAAGTCTCGTGAAGATTGGTTTGCTATGAATGAACTTATGTTCATGAACGTAGCCAAGAGGGTAGAATAATTCAGGGGTTTTGAACAACCACTCCTTTTTGAGTTTTAAATTATTACAATTTTATATACCGTATGAAGCGTAAGCTTTTGATCAATTTATATGTTTATTTAAATTTTAGGATATGGGGGAGGCGACATTAACACATAGCATTGACTGGACCATATAAGAGATGGCGGACAATGTCTTATACCATATTAATAAAAGTACATACGTAGTTCTCCTGCCTCACTCTCCTTACTCTATGGCATGAGGAACTGAAAAGTAATTTGCCGCACTGACAAAAGTAGGGCTACGCCACCTATCACCATCTTAAGCTAATTCTATCTAATCCCCCTCATTAAACCCTTCCTCTTTTAGATACATTTTAATGTTATCTTCCTATGTGAGTCTAGGTATTCGTATTGATCGCTTTGCATTTGATGTCAATCAATACCTTTAATGCAGTTCTGGTTGATTACATTCAAACTGCATATCACACCAACCATAATCTCAAAAATGTGTTAACCCTATCAGTTTATGGTGATTGATATAGGGTATGTAACTCATTATGATGCAACGTCATCCAACCTCTACTATCTTAAATTCCTTTCTGGACAATTTTTTTTTCTAAGTCCTTTGTTTTGAACATCTTAAACTTATTCTCTTCAAAAGATGAGAGAGCATGTTTCCCAATATAAACATTTAAGACTACTGGTGTATCTATTGCTTTCGGGGTGACCTGGGAGTCTAGCAGTAAGTTGTCAGATTTCTGTGCTGGGGGTCCAGGGTCAAATCCTCAGTCCCAGTGCAGATTTATCTGATTTCCAAACCCTTCTTCACCTCTGACGAGACGTGTATTATTCACAATGTGTGAATGAATGGAATCCCAGACCTCCACTGGGGTTTGTCTCCCACGTTAAATTGTAGGTCCTCCATTTCATCTCACAATCACCCTGACATTACACATTAGCATAAGTTTGTATAGCCCGAACGGGTTGTAAGACGCAGTGCTAGTAATAATAATAATAATAATAATAATAATTTCCTTTATTATAGTGCTGGCCAACAGTCGTAAGACCTATAACAGGCCAGCACTTAAAAGTACTCAAGTACCATACAAATACATATATCTACACGAGAAAATAAGATAAACATAAATGGCTAAATAATGTTAAATAATGATGGATAGTAACAAAAAAAAAACAATAATAACAAATAACTAAAGCACGATTAAAAGTAGTAGCAATATGCAAAAAAATCAATGAGAATATTGTAAATTTAAATATTATAGGGTTTACCTCTATATGATAATTTATTGAAATGGGATTTCCTTAAATAACTCTCTGAGCTTAGCTTTACTTTTAGGCTTCGGCCACGCTTGTGACCTGGTTGCCGCGACCAGGTCGAAGTAGTGTATTACATTGATTCTTATGAGGGTGACCACACTTGGAGACCAGCGACAGTTTTTAAAACGCTTTCGTGAGAGTTTTCAGGTCGAAAGGACAAATACGCTTGCCTTTATTTCTTATGGAGGTGGCCACACTTCATGTCACAGCCTGTCGCAAGAACAATGGACACTTGTGTGGGTTTGCTTGCGTCATACTTGGTTAAAATGTTGACCGATAAGGTGCTCGGGACCACAATATCACTCCTCCACTAAGCATTTACACTAACTTTATTGCAAGCCGCTCAGTGTTTTCCATCTGTCTGGAGTTTGACACTCGGTAGTGTATGGTGTTTAGCAATGTTTGATACCGAGCTATTTATTTATAAATGAAGTAAATTCAAGATCACCACTGTGGAATCTGAAACATCGAGACTACACAAACAGAAATGTTAAATCCAAGATCTGGATAGAGGCTGCCGTTGTAACAACGGAGGGTTGGGATGAATTAAACCATGAATAAATAAATTAACAAGGTAAGAACTTCTTTAATTAGAATAAATAAAATAGTAAAATCTGATCATATATAGTATGAAAAATAATAATAGAGTGAAATTCTTGGCAAGGGTTTGGAGGGCAAAGGTTGTTTCCAAACATAGTAATTAATTCCACTTTAAAATTATATTTTTTTAGATACCGTGAACATAGCAATAAATGCATTCTATACGTGACACCGATAACATTATAATTAAATAGGGGTGTGTTCTCAGGTTTTTTACAATTATGTCCATAAGTACATCTCTGCATATTAGAGGAGTGAACACCGTATGATCTATATTTACTTTTCTTCTTCATATAATTATATACTATTTTGGCTAATGAGTAATGACACACCTTCACGCCTTGGTGCCATGATAACTGGTCATAAAACGGGGCGATCAGGTCGCAAGCGTGGCCGTAGTCTTATGGTTAAAGTAGAATTCAACAAATCTAAAATTGGTGCTATGGACACAACGACCTATAGGGCTTACCTTATAAGAGCTCTCAAGAAAAAATAATTTTGGATTACGATAAGCCCAAAAAAGGGATATGAACGCCTACATGATTAAGTGCAAATTTGCAATACATTTTTCTTTTGAAAATATTATAAACAAAATGGGCATCACAATGAAGTTTACGTAAGAAGAGAGTTTGGAGCCCTAAGAGGTTTCGAATTCTGTCATAATAATAAAGAATCCGGTTACTAAATAATTTACCATAGTACGCAATGACAAATTTTCTTTGAAAGTTTTCCAATCCAAGAGAGTCAGTTAAGGTAATGGAATTCCAAGCAACAGTAGCATATTCTAACTTAGATCTAACCAGGGCGTAGTATAGCCATAAAAAAAAATCAATTTTCTAAAATAAATTACTAAGTCCAAGTAATTTCAATGACTGGGAAATTACATGGTCATCATGATAGTGGAAAAAGTTTGTTATCCAGGAGAACACCAAGATCATTAATATAAAGAGTGCGAAACTATGTTTTCATTGCCCAATTTATAAGTAAAAAAGAAATGATTAGTTTTCTTAGTAAAAAAATATAGATTTGGTCTTTAATTTATTAATAAACATTCCAATTTCAAAAGACCATAGTAGTTTACAATTTGCATCATTTTGTAACTCTGTACAATCTTCAATAAATTTGATATTTTTAAATAATTTCACATCATCAGCAAAGAGTAAATAACTAGATGAGTTAAATATTTACCAATGTCATCAATAAACACATTAAAGAGAAGATGACCTAGACTAGAACCTTGTGGTATGCCACAGGGAGCTAAAAATGTATTTTAGGTGTGTGAATCAGTTTTAACTGCTTAACCAAGTTACATATGATTGAGAAAGGCCGAAATTACCAAGTTTAGATAGAATAATACTATGCTGACATAAGTCAAATGCCTTACTCTGGTCAAAACAAATAGCATCAACCTGACATTGGAAAGAGACTTGAGGGGCAACATGCCCAAGAAATTCTACTAAATTACTGACAGAAGATTTATTTTGTATAAAGCCATGTTGATTATCTGAAAGTTTATTTTTAAGATGGTGGAATGTATTCCCATTTATTATTTTCTCAAATACTTTGCGGAAATTGTTTAGGAGGAAAATTAGTCTATAATTACAAGTTTTTGTTTTTGCCCCTTTTTATAAATAGGTATGACAACAGATTGTTTACACGTAAGGGGAAAAGTTTAATTTGACAGGCTAATGTTAAAGGTATAGTTTTACAAATAGCCAAAAATGCTGGCACAGCCTTTAAGAATAAAACTTGTAATTCCATCTGTCCCGGCACATCTAGATTAACTAAATTTTTTTATAGCACTAGCAACATCTAAGGATTTAATGTGGCATGGATACAAGGGCGCACTAGACAGGGTAAGACAGGAAGGGCTGAATTATAAACGGAATGAAAGTTGCTCCCAAACTCATTAACAATTAATACAGTATTCACTATAATCCTGCCTTTGATTTCTAGGTTAGACGGGGAAACTTTATTCACACGATTGTTTTTATAAAATTTCCAAAATTATTTGGGTTTGTATTTAATACCATTTTCTATTGAGTTCATCCAATGGGCTTCGTCTATAATCAAAGTAATTAAATATAGTTTACGAAAAAGAAGAAAAGTATGAATATAATATACCATTATTTGTCAGTTTAAACTTTGGACCAAATTGATTTGTTTTATTTTCCATAAACACAATTTAAGAGTAGAAGAAAACCTATTCGGATATTTGGAGGAATTAATAATGGTAATTTGAGGAATATGCGTTTTGATTTTCCTTTGGACTAAATTGGTAAAATTATTTACAGCCTGATTAACATCTGTAGTAGAATAAACACAAGATCAATCAACAGTGGTCAGGTCATTGTAAAGATTAAGGTAATCACCACGTGCATAGTTAATATATGTGGTGGGGTTGTCAGTAATTTTAGTAGCAAGAGGTACATCAAGTGAAATCAATAAGGGCGGATGTACTAAATATATATTCACTAGTGATTGAGAGCTATGAGTTACTAAGTGGTGGTTAAATAATACTAATAATATTATTACTACTACTACTACTAATAATAATAATAATAATAATAATAATAATAATAATAATAATAATAATTATAATAATTATAATAATAATACTAGTAATAATAATAATTATTATTATCATTATAAATATTGCTTTGTATACACTGAATTTAAGATTTATTGGCAACAGGCGAGATAGTAACAATTTACAAACAGAGTAGTAGAATATATTTTGTAACTGTATTATATCCTTAATTTACACGATAATATCATTATTACTAAGTACAAGAAATTAAATATTATGTATGTTATAGACTGCCGAAGTGTCAAGAGCAAGGCCCAGGGGGACTAAAAACCATTAATATAAAGATAACTTATGTTTCCAAGTTTCCTACCAATAAACCATTGTTCATATTACAGTGCAACTTTTGTGATATTGCCAACCAATCAATTTGGATTATATACGAGGAGGTTCTTGTTCAAAGTTTATCAATATTTGAACAATGTTTAAAATTCTTAAACTAAACTAATCGTTTGTTCGTCTAAAGTGATTTCTATAGAATTAACAGTGTGATAAGTGAGTCAGAGACATTCAATATAAAGTAAAGGCACATCAGGTGTCCAATGACCTATCGTTCGTCAATCCCAAACATTTTAAATATAATTCCTAGCTTGGGTATGGTGATGTTCCTTTGTTTATTACTCTTAAATATTCTTATAGATAACTGCTTCTAGATTGATCTCATATATAGTTTGTTCCATTAAGTGATTCTAGATGGCTCCGTAATAGATTTTTGAAGATCATAAGAACAGTTGTATTATTAATAATTTCCCACCATCAGCACAAAAGACAAAATATTTTAAAACCTTTTTTAGATAGCTCAACAAAGCGGTAGACGAAAATGATTATAATATCTTTTTGCTCCTATCACACATAGTTTCACCACTTAACGTTATATTTTTTGATCTATACCTTCCGTCAATTAAATCTTTGCTCAAATACTTGTGTCCCCTAACTTTATAGAAAAAAGAAATTATAATAGATGAAATATAAACTCTCATTTTATATTAATTAAATTTAAATAAACCAGATAACTGATTTTCACTGATCAAGGTAGTTTTAGTCACACTCGAAAATTATTTTAAAGTACTTGATATATTTGCGATGTAAAAAGATTATAAGGTTGGCTTTAAATTATACTGTAGTCTTCTTAAGCGATCGACTAGAAATTGCTAAGAGATCAACCGGTTGATCGTGATCGACTAGTTTCTGACCCAAGATTTAGATCATTTATGAAGGAAACTAGTAGCGACAGCCTCTAGTATTTAAAAGTACTGTACTTTTACATTAATAAATAGAAGTCAATACTCATAAAATATCTACATCTATTTGACTAGGTACTCTACATTAATGAAGAATTTAACTTATTCTTTTAAGTGGCTATGTATAAAACACCAGTGGCCTTAATAAATTCTATTAATAAATATTCTGGTTCTATAGGAGATAATTTTGTCTTCAGTAAAATAATAAGTTTTATCTGCCTGCAAAAATCATTATGTGAATATTTCAATAGTATTCCTAATGTTGTATACTCAAAATGACTGACCAGGGCTTAAGACCTTTAAATTGAATTTGATCCCAATTTATAAACATAAATTTAGGACAATGATATATAGTTTTACATTTCTTTCTAGCAAATTTTAAAATTAAAAAAGCATTAAAGCAAATTTATCTTTGGTTAATTAAAAATAGGAAAATACACATATTACACCACCAATATAAATATTATATTACCGTACTATTGATTTTTAAGAGATGGCGAAAATCTAAATGACAAAAATTCTTAGTATTTATCCCTCTAAATATATAAAATAAGTTTAGTTGCACGATTGAAGTTGTTAATTTTATTAAAAAATTAAATAAATGCTACGGTTTTTAAATTTGGTCTAATGGTACATAAAATAACATCTGATGGGGAATGACGAAGGGAGGAAAAATGGGGATGGGATTGTAGTGATAATAGCCTCGTAAGTAGATAAGGAAGTGATATAATAATGAAAATAGTAATTACAGAGAGAGTAGAGCAGATATATAAGTACTGAAGATGTATGCCCCTCAAGTTTAATGTAATTTGGGGCAGAGAGAAAAATTTGAAGAATAATTGGAAAGGCTCCTAAATAAGGAAAAGCAAGTGGTGACGGGGGACTTAATTCCAAGGCTGGGAAAAAAAAAAGAGGTTTTGAAGGTGCACTAGGTTCTAATGAGTGGGAAGAAATAAACGTAGAAGGAAAGATACGTCTAGAACTGTGCACAAGAAATGGGCTGAAGGTCGGTTACAGTTGGTTTAGGAATAGCAGGAATATGCATAAGAATTTTCGCTAAAGCTGGAATGGTGAGCAATAATCCCTAATTGACTATTCCTATTAGATTGGGAAGCAAAGGCGTGCACATTAAACATTAAGGTACCGCCAAGTGTGTCTTTGGATGGGGATCATAGACTATCAGATGCCGACATGAAAGGCTGGAGAAGGGGGTACCAGATAGTGAATAAGGAAAAGATTATATGGATTTGGAAGCTAAGACAATTGGAGGAGCTAGTGAACTTTCAAGCAAGAGTAAAAGGAACATTACCAAAGGACGACTTAAAAAGAAGTGCATGGGGGAAGTGGTATAGGAAATATGCAGAGGAACTAGCAAAAAGAGAGGATGGAAGGAAACTCCATGGTAGAACGAAAAGGTAAAGGAAGCAGTGAATGCTAATAACAAAGCATATAGAGAATCCTTAACAAAAATAACAAGAAAAACTGAGGATAAATATTAGAATGGAAAGAGAAATGGATAGAAGATAGTAATATAATGTAAAAAACATGTATTGATGAGTGGACAAAAGTGGTACATATTGTTGTGGAAGGGTGCAAGATAATATTGTTAAGTCAAGTGAGCCAAAGAAGGATGGAAAATAGGAGAGAAGTCCGAATGACGGATGAAAATGAAAGTATAATGGAGAGATACGAGGAGGTAAAGAAGCTGTGAAAATCATATTTTAAGAGAGGGTTTAGCCCAGATGTGGGAGGATTGATATGTAAGAAAGAAGCAGAAGACAAAGGAATGGAGGAAGGTCTGGAGGAGTAAGTAACACACCTAGCCTGGAAGAAGGTATAAGGGACCTTGAAAAAGATCAGGAAAGGAAAGGCACCAGGAGTGGAGGAACTCACGGTGGAAATGAAAACGGAATCAAGAGAAATTGGTTTACAGTGGTGGTATTGGGTGGTAAGGGAAATGTGGAGGGAAAAGAAAGTGCCATAAGATTGTAAAATAGTATCATAATACCAATATTAAAAAAAAAATTATAAAGGCCTAATACCAATGTGTCAATGTGCAAAAAAAACTAAATAATTATGTATGGAAGAGTGAGGAAAATCTTTAAGGGATGACGGAGAGAGGAACAATATGGGTTCAGAGAGAAGAGGCCAATGATAAATTTAATATTGGGAATCTTACAGCTTATGATAAAGAAATAGCAGTTTGGAAAGGTTCCGAAAGTAGTATTTATGGAAGAAGAAAAAATCTTATGATAGTGTGAATAGAAATACAGTATGGAAAGTAATGGGGGATGTTGGAGTAGAAAGAGGAGAGGCTAGGAAATTAAGAAATATGTATAATAATATTGTGAGTTGCTTGAATATGGAGAGAGGGTGGACAAAATGTTTTCCAATTAAAAAATGGAGTCAAGCAGGAAAGTGCCCTCTCACCATTATTATTTGTATTAATGATGGAAATGATCATCAATAAAGTAGCAGGGAAACTGGTGAGGACAAAATGAAAGTAATGATAATTTCAGATGATTAGATGGTATGTGGATAAAAGGAAGAAGAAGTACAGGAACAGCAGCAGGAATTTAATGAGAAGGTGAGAAAGTGTGGAATGAAATTTAGAATTGAATAGAGTTGAAAGAAGCAAGTGACGTAAAGTATATTGGTAGTGTTATTGAGGCAAAAGGGGGCACCAGAAGATAAAGTGAAACCTTATATGGAAAAGAGAAGTGCCCCTGGAGAGTAATGAAGTGTTGTAGAGAGCATACTTCATACCCATTGTTACGCATGTAAAGGAAACTTTAACTTTTGATGAAAGAGAAACAAGAAAATTGTAGGCCATGGGAATGAAGTTTTTGAGCAGCATGTTAGCTGTCACGAGAAGATATAGTGTTAGGAATGAAGATGTATGGTCAAGAGTTGGGAGGGGAGAGGATTCCAAGAGGATTAATGGTTGTGAAGTATGTAGGGAAGGGACTGCAACTGAGACCAAGGAAGAGATGAGAGGAACAGATAGCAGCAAGTGAGCAAGTGTGCAAATGAAAGTATGAGAGTGGAAGAGAATGCAGGAGGATGAATGGTGAAGGACAGAGGGAGTTGGAAGCATTTTACAAAAAAGACCTGGCCACAGGCTGGCAACAGTTGATGATGATGATGATGATGATGGAAGACAAAATTTAAAAATAGTTTTTATTAATTCAATTATAGCAAGAATCAATATAAAATAAAAACTATATTAATATAATATAATCATGTTACTAGATATCTAAAATTTTATACAACTAAGTGGAATTATTTAAAAATAACTTGTATGAATATATGTTATTACTCCTAACTACAAGATTTTGACCCGCCTCGCCTCGGTGGCGTAGTTGGCTAACACGCTTGTCGTGTTGAGCTCAACTGCTGAGGTCGGGGCGATCAAGATTCGAATTTTTGTCGGGTGAACTGAGGTTTTTTCCTAAATGGTTTTCCACTCCCCCTCCAAGCAATTGCGGGTTCACTTCCTCTAATTTAACCTTCCCAATTCCTGATCAATTAATGTAATTAGTACTTAAGAGCGTATAACCCGAACGGGTAGTAAGACGTGGTGCTATTATTATTATTATTATTATTATTATTATTATTTACAAGATTTTGCCTTTAAAAAACAATCACAAAATGAATTGCATAGTAACTTTAATTTAAGATCAGAATTAAATAGATACATTTTGTAGCTATAGATGTACTATCATTTAAAAAAAAAGTTCATGCCCAATATTTGAAAAAAAAAGTATTTTTTTCTCTATTTAAAAAAATTAATTAAGCTTAAATTTTTATAGTTTTTTTAAAATTTGTTTTTTATTTATACCCCATGGGGTTTCAGGAGGAGCTAATATAACATTCGTAAATAAGAACGATTGTGAAAAAGATATGACTAATTCTTAAAGAAAATGTAAAGTGTGTACTGATCAAAGATATGGTAATATTTTGAAAACAATTTTTCTTAATTTTAGCACATAAATCACAATCTGTTTCAATAAAATGTACACCCTTTAATATTCCACAGAACCATCCTAAGCTCTTGATAATGCACCATTAATTAATTATATATGAGACGGCCTAGATAACATTTCTATATTTTAAAGATCTTACCCTGTAAATAATTATGTTACTTACGGCACATATTCTTTTAAAATTTTCATAGCTTAATTTATTTATCTTTAGCAAAGTATATAATTAAGAATATAAACAATAAATATACGATTATAAACGCTTGTGGTAATTTTATTTATAATTATATAATATTAGATGTAAAATCTCAATGTTTAATATCAATATATAAAATGAACTGGCGTATATCTGCTTCAGTGGCCAAATGGTCTCTGTCGATGACAAGGAGAATGGGGTTTAAATCCTGGTCTGATAGATTGAGGCTGGCTTATTTTCTCACAACATTGCCGATAGTCACTAATCAATATATTTGTTGTCACACTCATATATTATTTTAAAGTATGTGATACATTTATGAGTTTATGAGACTCAAAGCTAGAATTTTCTAATGACGGTGTAGTTTTCTTAAGAGACCTGCACCCTACCTTATGGGAATAAATAAGGGGAGGGGTGCAAGTATACATAACAGAATTATAACAATAGCAAAAATTTTATTAACA
>CABFVX010008734.1:0-22292 GCA_902151425.1 Timema shepardi | reverse complement strand
TTGTCAGAGGTGAAGGAAGGGTTTGGTAATCAGATAAATATGTGCCGGGACCGAGGATTGAACCCCGGCCGCCAGCACAGAAGTCCAACACCTTACCCCTAGACCGCCAGGTCACCGACTTCAAATAAATGCGGGTTCACTTTCTCGAAGCTATCTTCCTCATCTCCACCAATCAGATTAATCCGTTAATAACCCGTGTGCTGAATGTTGCAACAAAAATTAAAAAAATTGGTTGGCTCATAATCATATATTAATAACTTTATGATTTTGAATGGAAACATAGTTTACAAAGTTTTTTTAATTTCGATTTTTTTATATTTTAGAATGCAATGTTCTTGTTAGTTTGGTGTTCAAATATTTAACAGTAGGGTCTATTTGTAAAGTGAGATAGGCGTGCAGTTTGTAAATTATATTTAATAGAAATATTATTTAACAAATTGCAATATATCTCTATACTTTGGCCACCTTTGTTTTAAAGATATTTCCAATATTTTTTTTAACAGACTATCAACTAGAACAAAGTGTGGGTTTCACTTTGGTTTGTTTTATCTGCTGTACTAAACAAATTGTGGTGCACTTATTTTAATTCTAACTTCCTCATACCATATTATATTTAAATAATTAGCGTAAGTAGTGACCGTAAAAACTATGTCACCGAAAAAAAATGGCTACATAGATAAACTGAATAAATATGTCAAAATATACTGTAATTAATGATTTCCTACGGTAGGTCAGAAAGGGGAAGAAGGGATTCAAGCCCTTGCCCCTTGACTTGGAAGTCATTATATAAAACCCTGAGATTGTGGCTCAAAACGCGGCATCACTCCTTGGAGAGAACAACGGTGATAGCTTGTCTTTTGTTGGGTAGCAAGCAACAGCTACAGTAGCGCACCTCTAGTGATAATACATGGCTACACACTATTTCAACCAATATCATAATTTATTGAATAGACAGGGTGTCCAGCGACCTGGAAAACAGGGAATAGTCAGGGAAAAGTCAGGGATTTTTATTAAATTTCTGGAATTTTTACATTTGTCTATAAAAAGCCTCATAATTTGATTCACAATAGTCAAAATAATACTTTTTTTCCCAGTTAATACCTAGCTGTAATCACTGTCACACCATTGTCCATGTTGAGCAGACTAATATCACTTCTCAAGGTCAACAAGTGAGTTTTGTGTCTTTAGCCAAAGTAGTCATGCACAAAATTTGATTAGGTCTACATTTTAAGTAAAAGGAGGGTGACCTGATGGTCTAGGGGTAAGGTGTCAGACTTCTGTGCTGGCGGCCGGGGTTCAATCCTCGGTCCCGGCACAGATTTATCTGATTACCAAACCCTTCCTTCACCTCTGACAAGACATCTTGTGAATGTGGGGAATGCCAGGCCTCCACCGTGGTTCGGATTCCACGTTAAACTGTAGGTCCTTCATTTCATCTCACAATCACCCTACCATTACACATTAGAGTGTGTATAACCCCAACGGGTAGTAAGACTCGGTGATAATAATAATAATAATATTAGCAGATTAAACATTATCACATTAACAAAATATTAAGTGTCACTAAGCAACACATAAAATAACAAATCGTCGCTTTCACTCATTGGGATGAACAAACATTACAATCAAAGAGAAATGATCACAGTCAATTAATACGAGTAAGAAAACAAACATACCAGTGTGGGTTAAGAAAATGAACCCTAAATCTCTTTTCATTTCTTAAATAACTATCAAGCAAATATCTAACCAAGCTAAACTTTCAAAATACTTCTTTGTTTTATTTATATGTCACGTTGAAACCTTAATATTATAATTTGTTTATTAATTGACAAAAAAAAAAAGTGACGATTTGTACTATTTTTTTGCAAGCTTTTACAAATTCTTGAGAAACCCCGGACATGGGATCTTGGAACTCTGGTTGGGCATCACTTTCATATAGGATGGGAGTGCGCACACATTTAAACAGTACGAGAGATTCTATAACTAACTTGTTTAATGACATGGAATATAACATGTACAAATATTTACAAGACATGATAGATACTTGTCACATGGTATCTGTTCCTGGATAAACCACCCTAGCTCTACAATATTATTGGACCATTCAGAGTTGTTAAGTTCAACAACATCCTCTGACACAACTGTCCTACTGGCCAGACATTTTGTCCCAGAGTTGTTAAGTTCAACAACATCCTCTGACACAACTGTCCTACTGGCCAGACATTTTGTCCCAGAGTGGTTAAGTTCAACAATATCCTCTGATGAAGTACCGGACACAACTGTCCTGCTGGTCAGACATTTTGTCCCAGAGTTGTTAAGTTCAACAATATCCTCTGACGAAGTACCGGACACAACTGTCCTACTGGTCAGACATTTTGTCCCAGAGTTGTTAAGTTCAACAACATCCTCTGACACAACTGTCCTACTGGTCAGTCATTTTGTCCCAGAGTTGTTAAGTTCAACAACATCCTCTGACGAAGTACCGGACACAACTGTCCTACTGGTCAGTCATTTTGTCCCAGAGTTCTTAAGTTCAACAACATCCTCTGACAACGTACCGGACACAACTGTCCTGCTGGTCAGTCATTTTGTCCCAGCTGAACTCCGGGTCATGAACTGGACCTTACATGATCACTACAGAAGCCATTGTCTCAGGACTAGGAATGTAATCGTAAGCTCGGCAGCCGTTCTAAGTTGCAACAATTCCTAGTTTCAACCGCGCACTTATGTAGGTGTACATTCTTAATTTTGAGTGCACACACTCTTAAACATATTGTTGGATCCCAACATATATTTCAACTAGCATAAGTACCCGGGGACTCTCTTTTCTTTATTTAAACATATAGAAAAAAAATATATTTTCATTTTACTTCTTTTGGCCCAGTTTTTAATGAATTAGAAAAAAATCCAATAAAAAAATTAAAATTTCATCTTTGAAATGCACATTTTTGTGCACAGAGGTTACTAATTTTAAATTTTCAGACCTCTGCACTTTCTAGAAATCATGCACCGCTCATAACTGACAAACACACTCTTCATTTTATTAATCTAGATACATTTGTTGATCAAAGTGACAAATATGGTTCAAAAAAATGATCTAGTACCATATCTTGTTAAAATACATAAGTTTATTTTATGATCCAGAGCTGGTACTTTTTTAGCCCCTCCAACTTTGACTCCACGACCCGGCTGTCGAGGGTGGTTATTTACTAAATTTCCAATATGATAATTAGATGTACTTTATTGTTGTGTTTCTGTTTAAAAAATTAAATTGTTGATGTGATTCCATAAGAAACATCATGCTATTTTTAGTTGTTATTTTAGACCTAACTATTGTTTCCCCACGAGTTTGTCTGTATATCATAGTGGTTTTTTTCTGTGGTACTGGGAAAGAAAAGAAATTTTATTTGTAACTTAAATCTTTTGAAACGCATCTTGACGTCTGAGTTTGTCTTATACCTCTTGTATTTACAGTCCTACAATATTTAGATAAATGAGTTAAATGCACAACATCCTTTTTGACCACGATTTTCCACCAAGTACATCACTATTTTCAGCCGTTAATAAACCAAAAAACACACAAATAAAGTGTAACAGGCTGGGGGGAAAGTGTATGCCGAACTGTATTAACATTCTCTGAATACGTCCTCGCTGAGCGAAAGCACAAAAAGTCATGTTCATTGGAATGTAAAGAGCATTTGAAATGTTGAGTGAACATTTAAATACTTGGGTTTCCCTGTAATTGGAACAAGTTGGTTGAACATGCTTGCTCAGTGTGGAGCCAGGTAATATGTAACCCTTTCTATAAATTTACAAAGTAATTTTAATAAACCAAACCTTTATCACAGTTGAATACGTGTACATGATGATGATATGCTGTGTTTTTTGTTATATATGTATTAGAAATGTCATCTTGGTACCCTCAATTCTTACTGTTAGTTAAAGAATCAAGAATCAATCTTAATATTACGATTCTCTCTACTTTATACTGACTACTAAACATAATAGCAACATTCAGTATAGTAATGTATTTGTTTCTTTGCCTTTATTTGCGGGGCCGGGATTTGAACCGCTATCTCCCTGTCATCAGAGTCTAGTCTATTGCGAAAGAGACGCCCACATCATGGGGCCGACCACCAAATCAGGTTTTTGATTCAGTTAACAATATCTGGTGAATTTAAGACTTGTTTTTTTTATTATTGTTTATTATATCTTTTTTAAACTACAGATAAATGATTGACTTGGTGAGGTTTTTTTTTTGTAGGTATAAACACATACGTACTATAGTAACTCTTAATACTTGGTAAAGTAGAACTTTTTCTTTTTCAAAATTAAAAATGAACTATTTTTGTATTACTCTTTAAATTTTTAAGCTTTTTCATTATGCTATGAAGTTAAACAAATATGTTTTTATATGAGGTTGGATTCTTGGAAATATAATGGAATATAAAATGTTAAAGAATTGAAATCGAAAAATCAAGGTTGAACTTAATAATTGGAATTGAGAAAGAGGTATCATGAGAGCTCTAAATGTGTGTGTGTGTGTGTGTGTGTAAAATCAACAGCTACATATTGTTTTGTTTGTTTTCAGCCCGTATGTATGACTTGGTCATGCAACATCAGTGAGCCTGGTAGTATGGAGAGTCATCAGTCCGACAACTACATCACAGTCATCCCTGTGGAATACCCCCGTAGCAGAGTCTATGCGCAGCCTACACAATATTTAGTGGAGCAATATAGGTGTGTCTAGGAGTATTTGCTGAATTGTAATTGAGATATTCCATGGCTGTAGAGTATCACTTTTGATATCTTTAATTATTTGTTGTGTACAGATTGACTGAATTTATATTTACCTATCATATTGCTTATCCAAGCCGGTGCACCATAAACTGCAGTGATCTTTTTTTTTTTCACTCTGTTATATTAAGAGTTGTCAAAATTCCGGTCCCCACGAGAAAACAAGAAAGTGCCCACCCAGGCGGAAACCGAGAGTCTAAAATGAACAGTAAAAGAAAAAACCGGCCAAATGCCACGCGGTCTCCTCGCAACAGAGGTCCCGAGAGAACCCCGGCCGCGGAAGGAATCTATCAAAACGCTCATTACATGCATGGTATGACCTGTCTCGTGGGCGAAACCTTCCAAATCGAGACTGTTAGTGGGACCACGTTTGAAGGAATATTCAGTACATATTCGAGCTCTTTCGAAGTGGTCCTAGAAATGGCCCACAAAGTAAACGCTAACAGCCCAAGCCAAATTGACGCTGAAACTGTTGTAGAGAAGATGATCTTTAGACCCTCTGACATAGCTACTATAAAGGCGCTGAACACGGATCTTCAGTATGCGCTGAGAGACACTTTCCAAACTGATACGGCGATCAGTAGGTACAGTATGAACGGTCAAGGATCAGAGCGAGAGCTAGAACCTTGGGAGGGTCCAGGGTTCAATGGGGACGAATTTGAGCTCGAAACAAATAGTGCAAATGGCTGGGACGTCAACGAGATGTTCCGAAAGAACGAGCAAGTGTATGGTGTACAGTCTTCATTTCAACCTTCACTAGAAGGTTACACACTTCAGCTACAGAAAGAGGACACAAAAGACTACAAAGATGCCGAAGCTAAAGCAGCGAAAATAGCCAATGAAATTGAGAATAATCCTCGTTACAAAGCACGAATCGAACTGGAAAATGGTGATGAAGAGGAGCGCTTTGCCGCTGTTGTTCGACCTTCGTCTGTGCCTTCTAGTCAAGGATCTACTTCTAACGTTGAAGGTGGGAAATATGTTCCTCCGGCCAAACGCAGGAATCCTCAGTCTGGTAAACTTGTGAGGTCTACTCCTCCCCCACAACAACCCCTAACGACGTCACTGCCATTGTCTCAAGGGTATAATTCACCCATTCAGTCAGGTGGCCCCGGTAGTTACCACCCGCCTCCACCATTTCCTCAACCCTTGCCGCAAATACCGTCACCGACACCTGTGACTCAACCTCCACCCCCGCCTGTTCACAACCACCCACCACCTGTGTCCCCCAACTATCCTCAGCAACCGCCTCTGCCTCAGAGAGAGCAGAAAGTAAACGGAATGGACGGCAAAGGACCTATAATTCGGCAAGTGCGTTACCCGTCAGACCACCCGCTGGTGTCCCAGCCTAGCATGCCCATGTCCCAGCCGGTGCAGTCCCCCCACATGGTCCAGCAGCCTCCCCCGCCCCTTCACACCCTCACCCAGGCACAGTTGTACACCAGCCAGCCCCACCCCTCCAGCCAGCCCCACCCCGCAGAGCTGCCCAACATCCCCCAGCCCGTAACTCGTGTAGTCCAGCCCCCACCTCACCATACCCACACACACCCAGGGGTCGGGCCCCCGGCGCCCTTCCCTTCCGGGGGGAACTCCATCACTGCTCAGGTTCCCCTGACACAGACCGGTATACCTGCCTTAGTTCAACCCATTCAGGTCTTACCAGGCGCCACTTTAGACACGTCAAGTTCTATCAAGATACCTGAGCAGACTATGCCCGGCAGTGGTGTACCCCCGCTGAGGAAACCTATGCCACATAGGGGCCGCGAGGACAATATGGGGGAGCTCAAAAAATTTGGACAGGATTTCAAGTTGGAGGGAGAATTGGCAGAGAACAAAAATATACCAGTGCAACATCAACATCATTTGAAACAACACGTACAGGAAGAACATATTCAACAGCAAATACAGCCAGAGGATCTTACAAATACACCGTCGTCTGATAACGTTGACAAAGTGACAAATACCCTTAAAAAGTCTACTCTGAACCCAAATGCCAAGGAGTTTGTCTACAACCCAAATGCAAAACCATTTACCCCTCGCTCAGCAAGTACACCAACCCCTTCGCGCCCACATACCCCTCAGACTCCCCAATACCCCAGCATGCCGACCATGGTGATGCCAACGTACGTGGTGGCTACGACGCAGCCAACCTTCACTCCCTCCAACCAGGGCCCTCGTTTCAGAAAGGTTCAGATGGCTCCGATGCCTCACCGGCCAGATATAGCCTCTCAGATGCAGGTGGCCGCCGCCACAGGACAACCTCTTCTGGCTCCCGCCCCCATGCACACACCCTTCACGGTGCCGTACAACCCCCAGGGGCACATGCAAGCACAGCCTTACCAGCAGATGGTCCGCATGGTCGCCCAGCCAGGAGGCGGGATGGTCCCCATGGGCTACCATCAGGACTCTCCCGGGCCTCAACCACCTCCCACTCATCAGATGCAATACATGTCCCCTCAGAGTCACCACCACGCTCACCATCACCACGCCCATCCACCTCCACCGCCGGTGAATCAGGGCCCCTCTCCTGGACAAGGTAGCGGCCCAAATCCCCCGGGGCCCCCTCACACTCCGGTGGGTGGGGTCACCCCCTCAGGAGGCAACTATCACCATCCACCATCCCCACCCGCAGTCCCCGGCCGGAGTGCCACCCTCAGGATACCAGCAGCCCCCTCCCCCCGCTCCCCAACATACATTCCCGCTGATGTGTGGCCCGTTGGTGCCAGCCCAGCACCCCCATCACATGTTGCCCCAGCAGCAAGTCCAGTATATCCACCAGCACCAGGTGGGCAACTCCCAGCATCACCACGTGCAAGTCATACTGCACAACCACCAATGATGTCGCTGGCAGCTTTAGTCCGCAATTGCAATCTTTAGTAGGGGAGGTTATGAGGAGTACAGGAAAACAAATAAGATAAATACCACACACTCATTAGCTCGCTGTGTTTTCAGGTAGTTCCTTGTAGCACCATCGTAACTCAGGTCTTCTGACGGAACACACTATCATATTGGTTTGTAGATAAATTATTTGTTTCAACAATAATTCTTCTTTATCATTATAATTTTATTTTCCCTGTTAGTCATCTAACAGTGTTAATACAGTTTGATTGGTGTGTTGTAAAAAATGATAAGATGGTTAGACTTTTTTGGTTACATTGTTTATCTTCGTACATTTTCCTGTACTGATGTCCTTGAAATGCTCCGAGTATTGTTATGTTTATGACTAAATTTTGTGCAGTTATGCTATAGGTGCATATGAATTTATAAACAAAAATATTTGCAAAACTAAACACTCGTAATAATGCCCATTAATAGTGTTAATTAGTGACTAGGGAATTGTTGAGACGTATATAAATCCTAGACTTTATTCTTTTGGTCGAACTATCATTTCGATACTTATAGTAACATCCATTTTTTTTTTGACAAAACAATTATCTTGCAGCCCATTTTAAACATTTTGAAACGATAATACTTTTGTTGTCCCTTTGTCGCATGACTTAAAGGATAGTGAATTAATGATTGTATGTGCTATCGTTAGAGAAATATCTCATGAATGGTTAATTGACGATTATTGTGTTTTAATGTCAAGGCCTGATTTATTTCTAAGTTAAATCAACCTCAACCTTCAATCTCTAGCCGTTGCTACTCTTATTGTTCTGTTCAGTAAGATTATAGCTCCAAAAATCTGTAACACTCATTGGTATCTTTTTAAGTGTATGAAACACTAAAGTGATTCTTCATCTGAGGTAAGTTCTAATATCGCACTATTGTTTCTGATGGGGTATTATGAGCGTGTACACAATACACTCGAGGTGCCCGCGAGTTATCCCCACAGTTCCTTCATAAGTTAGCCGAATAATAGGCAAATTAAAGTTAATTGATGTGTTATTAGCGATACACAAAATTGAATAAAATGGGCTTTTGAACTTTCCGGGATGGTTCGAAAAATTGATCGACATTAAAAAGTAAGGTTCTTAAACAAACACACAAAAAAAGTATGACAATTTACTTTATTTTCACTAAGGCCTAAGCTATGAGTAGATATTTACACTCTTGTTTACAAATTTAGTATATTCTTTTATTTCCCTATTTTAATGTAAAAAGACATTTAATTTCAATTTAAAAAAAATAAAATAATCCCCTCCGCTGCGTTACCAATTTTATTTTATTTATAATACTAAACATCTATGCAGAGAAAATAATTGGGGATCATCAGTATGGATTTTGAGGAAATAGACCAACAACAGATCAGATTTTTACTTTTTGGCAAATATTAGAAAAAGAAAAAAAAGTGGAAATAAAAGATGATTGTTCATCAATTATACATACTTTAGACTTTTAAAAGTTTGATAAAAGTCGGTTAAAAGAAACATGAAATTTTGCTAAGTTTGGGATACGCAAAAAACTTGTCAAACAAATGGAGGTGTGTTTGAATGAATGAATGGTAGGGTAGGGTGTCCCTTATCAGATACTAAATATACGACTATGCAGAGAACACAGATTGGGATTGATAATTCAGAAATTACTTCAAGAAATATCATTTGATATGGTAAATTAGTTTAAATTTTTTAGGAACAATTTTAAGTAGCAATAACCATATCATATTGAAAATTAGGAAAAGAATAGTCCGAACATGCTTGCTATTACTCGGCCGGCAAGTAGTTGACATTCCGCTGCTTCCCGATGAATGTAACACTCGGAATATACAGAACACTAACTTTATAGGAGTGAAACATTCTCTCCTACCTTGCAGGACGAAAACAAATATAGGGTGTTCGTAAACAAGGTGCTACGGAGATATTTGGGAGTGAATAAAGTTTCATAATGGTGAGTTAGATACTCACTACTCATCACAAATAATCAAGCGTCTTGGATTACGGTGGGCAAGATTTGTGTGAATGGGAGATTCTAGAACCATTTTTCGGTGTACTGACTGGGAAACCCAGTGGGAAGAGACCATTAGGAAGACCTAGGTGCAGGTGGGAGGATAACATTAGAATGGACCTGAAAGATATAGGGTGTAATGAGGTGGAATGGATAGAACTAGCTCAAGATAGGGATAGGCTGTAATGAGGTGGACTGGATAGAACTATCTCAAGATAGGGATAGGCTGTAATGAGGTGGAATGGATAGAACTATCTCTAGATAGGGATAGGCTGTAATGAGGTGGAATGGATAGAACTAGCTCAAAATAGGTATAGGCTGTAATGAGGTGGAATGGATAGAACTAGCTCAAAATAGGTATAGCAAAATTATTCATTTTATTTATTCTGACCCAGTTTATAATAAATTTAAAAAATCCAATCAAAGTTTTTAAGTTCCAGCTTTGAGGTGCACATGTTTGTACACAGGGGCCTCTTATTTTAAAATGTCAGCCCTCTGTGTGTAGTAGATGTCCTGCAATGCTTGTGACAGACACACTCTTCATTCTATTCATTTAAATTGAATCCAAAACACTTCTTCAAGGCTGACGGTGATGAACTTATCTGTCAACTAAAAGTTACAGGAATGAAAACTAACAATACGATGCATAGACAAGTCTCTGAGCTGTATATTGCTCTGTCAGACATTATAATCTAGTCTTTTATTAAGGAGGAAATGATGAGTAATTCACATTCACTTAACAGGTTTTAAATATTATTTTATTTTCCCGACTAATTAACTGCCAACCTTTGAGTGCATAGATCATTTCTGAATTACATACATACATACATACATACATACATACATACATACATACATATGTACGTGCATGTGTGCATGCGTACGCGTGTACACACGCATACACATGTTATCCGCATATATTTCTTAGTACACACACACATACATACACGTTATCCGCACATATTTCTTAGATATCCCATTCTAATTACATTCGCCTTGTTCTTGTGCTTCCCCTGACAAACCACGCTTCACAACCATGAAACAATATTGGCACTAACACACTTGTATCTACTGCCATCTTTGACTATTCGACTATTTTGGCGTACAACTCAAATGGGTAGTAAGTTGCGGTGCTAATAATAATAATTTGACTATTTTGATTCTACTACAATCTTTGTAATAGTCCACATACATCCAACTACTCTCCGAGATGTATTCACCCTTCACCCTTCTGTAGATTTCACCAAAATATTCTTCCCAGATAAAATCATTCACTTGTTATAACAGCTATCTATTTACACTAAGCTGACAATCATTTACTGATCTGTTCCATTCAAACACTATCACCTAAGTTTTGGAGACATTTATAAGATCAATTTTTCCTATCGCCACATTCAAACAATCTAATTCATTCTTCAAGTCACTTCCATACTCATCATAAACACGTCATATTCTGCTATAACAGCACTCTCACATTCACATTGTCCAACTGTATATCAACCACGTCCTCACAAGCATCCCTCATACACTTATAGATGAATACATTAAACAACCATGGATACATAGCACAATGTCTAATAACCTGGTCATTTTCAAACCATTGGCTCAAAGCTCCATCCACTCCATACTCTATCAGAATATTCTTTAACATACTCCTCTTCACCTTTCTGTACGCTTCTTACTTCTAACTGGTGAACAAGTGCACAGTACACTTTCTTTCTCGTTCACTTGTTGGTCCATGCAACCTATACCTGGAATGAAGCCACATTTAACAGCCCGAATCATGTCTGTAGTGTTTTCACGTACTCCTCCAATTTGAGCTCTCCCAAAAACTTTGCTTGGAATACTCAACAAACCAATTGCCCTGTAATTCTTACCTTCACTATGCCTTTGTACAAAGTAACGATGGCAGTATTCTCCCGGCCGTAAGGAACATTCGGAATCCTAACACGTACAACCTGGCGAAAACTACCGTGTTCTCCCACTAAAGATAACATTTTCCCTATTTTATGCTACTACTCTCTTATACCGTTTTCATTCCAAATTATCTCACCACACTCATTCTTAAAGACAAAGTTCTCTCCTCGCATGCCTTGTTTTGTTTTCCTTACCCACTTCCAGAACAGTTTATTTCCTTAAAAATCACTCTGAATTTTTTTTTTAACCTTCTTATAATTTAATTTGCTCCTTAATCTCCTTTTCTTCTTTTTTTTTTTTGTATTCATCCTTTTATTTTTTTATATGTCACACAACCTCTCAAGTTATGTTTCATTCTTCACACCAAGCATTTCTTTCTTTTCTCTCTCATTCCACCATGCATCTCCCCCCCCCAACAACTTCTCCACACTCAACTATGTTCTCCTTTATTCTGTCCCAAGAACTTTCTACTGTTATTTCAGGGTAACTCTTTTTGCAAGCTTGGTGAAGTCTACCAACAGGAAATGCAAAGGCTTTATCTATATTTTAACAAAACTCCCTGCAGAACTGGAAAGCATTAAAAGATATTATAATTTGGGTTAGATCTATTATTGATTGTATCAAGCTCTTATAATTCACAAGTCTAGGCATGGAGGAGAAATAAGGGTGGGGAGTTGGGTTTGATTCCCCTTACTCAGTACAGCCCTGAGTGATTCTCTTTCCGGCAGCTATTTCTCTAACGAACACGGATTGAACCGTCCTCACCAGCCACATGAGGGGCTATAAACATAGACAAGTCCAGACATCTTTTACAGATAAAAATAATCTAGTCTTTCATTATAATATTGAGTCATTAATATGTATGGCTTACAGCAGACCTGACGTTAGGAATGGGGGTGTTCAACCAACACCAGTGTAACAAGAGAATTGGCATCAATGGTAGAGCTTTGTTGTAACTTATTTGTCAGTTTGGTAGTGTTTCTAGTGGGAACGTGCTTACGATAGACTACATTGAAAGCAGACTTTAAATCTTGAGATATAGCTATTGCAGTTTTTCCATTTAAATAAAAGGACAATTAAAAAATGATGATAATGTCCATCTCATATGTGTGACGTATGTTCAATGAGTAAGGTGGCCAAGTGCAGCATCCCTGTTTTTTTTAGAAGAAACATTAACCTCATCAGAAACACACTTCAGTGGTTGCAACAGTCTAATGTCTCGTTCTCACTCACAGTAGACTGGTTTGTTGGTGATGGGAGATCAGGGTTCATCTATTGGTAGGGTTTTGTCCGGGGCGGTTTTATCCTGAATGGTTTTTCCATAATCTTATCTCTCTCACTTTATATAGCTGTGGGTTCATTTACTCTATATTCTAACTTCATCCCTGGTCCATTAGCTCAGATATGTGAATAGCCAGAACAGATCTCACCAAGATCTGCACAAAGAATAAGTGAGAAAGCTCTAAACTTGGGTTTTTCCCTCTCACAACCAACAGTTGATTCTTGCTGTGATACCTCTGGCACGGCTCCGTAACTCTTATACCTGAAAAGATGCACATACTATTTCTAAATAAAAAATGGTGATATAGTCTGTTTTTCCTGGCATTTCATCCTTAATTTATTTGTCACGCAACAGGAATTTTTACATCCATTACTGTTTCCAGGCAATGGTGTGAGTCAAGCCATATATTTCCCACTACCGGCTGGCTAGGTCTGTCGTACCTTCATATGTCTTATAAGTCGCCGGCCACTAATTCATCGCTGTGAAAGGGTAAACCCACATTTCACCAATGATAAATTTCTGGCCATGTTGGGAATCGAACCCAGGACCCTTAGCTTAGTAAACATACACACTACCAACTGAGCCAAGGTGTCGGACCTTAACAGGAATGCTTTTTTGAATTTGTTCTATATTGTTAGAACTACAAAGCTTAAATATAAATTGCCCAAGTACTATAATTTGGTGGTGTGTGCCACACATCTTACAAAACCTGTCTGTCCCACAACCAAAGAATAATCTTTTAAAATAAATTTGGGAAAATGGACATTTGTTGCAAGAAAACCAAGAATTATGAGACTTTATTCTAAAATTGAGTGGCCATCCTGTACTTGCAATTGGTTTACTTACACCTAAATGAGAGATTGTGTGGAACTTGTAATAATTTCTTTCGTAGTTTTTCTTACTAAATGACAGGTTATAACTAGCAACTGTTGTTTGAAATAGTTTCTGACTAAATGACAAGCCCTGATGTGCAACTTTTATTTGCAATTGTTGTAGACTAAATGACATGTTGGAACGTGCAACTGTTATTTACAAATTGTTACTGAATAAACGACTGGTCGTGTCTTGCAGTTGTGACCGATCTAAATGACAGGTCCTGACTTGCAACTGACTAAATGACAGGTCCTGACTTGCAACTGACTAAATGACAGGTCCTGACTTGCAACTGACTAAATGACAGGTCGTGACCTGCACTTGTTGCTGATGAAATAAAATTTGAAACTTGCAACTTTTGTATGCAAACTCGGCACAGAAAAAGATTGGTATAAATTTTAATGGGGAGATTGAAATAGTTAGTTCATTTTTTATTTTGAAAAACACTTTAAACGATCATTTGCATTAATAAAGTTTATATAACATTCTGATAAAGCCGTTCCTACCATCTCCTTATATAATTTGTATTATTTCACCCACCCACCATTGAATAGAATATACATACTCTGGCCTTGTTGAATATTTGATTAGCTGTCTTGTTGAATGATAATGAGTTGTCTTGTTGAATGTCCAAGGATATGAGAATAATGAGCTGTCTTGTTGAATGATAATGAGCTGTCTTGTTGAATGTCCAAGGATATGAGAATAATGAGCTGTCTTGTTGAATGTCCAAGAAGGCTAGACACACGTTTAAGAAAAAATTGAATAACATTAATAGAAAAAACCCAGTAATTTAAAAGTATACGGTTTGGTTAATTGGGGCATGTACTGTATTTACAGAGCAAGTTCAATAAGACACTTGCTCCACAAACATCTGGAAAATGGAGTTTCAGATCTGACCATTAGCTTGCACCAAGATATTTGTGGAGGGTATTTGAGAATCAGCACTCATTTATTGCATCTAAACACATTACATTATTAATAACTGCTATTTAATTTTAGGACTTTTTCACAAGCATAATTGTTTATTATAGAGCTAATGTTTTAATAAATTGTGCAACAAACTTTTAGTGTCCTAAGTATGCACCATTGTGTTATGAATATGGATACTAATTTGTTTTTAAAATAATAATTAGACAAATAAATGCATCAATAATTCTGATTGTTTTGGTTTTTAAAGTGTTTGTATCTGCTCTATTGAAATTTATAAATAAAAGGAACACATTGTTCTTTATTTGTGCTTGATCAAGTATTGCATCGTGTTATCCATTTGTGTAAAAGTTGTGTGTTTCAAAAAGGTAAAACTTGTATTATTAATGCTTGTTGTTCTCTTCCTGAATAATTTGCTACACTTTTATAACTATTTTGATACGTTTAACTCATTTGAAAATTTGGTTTTATCTGAAGTGTTCAGAGAAAGTTAATTGGAAATGGTAAAAATGTGTCTGTCACTTAGTTATCAAAAGCAATTGGCTTAAATCAATTATGAAGTTATTCAAGTTTTGTAATTTTATCTTATGGTATGTATCAGTAATATTGGTAATAGTGAGATTTTTTTGTTGTCAAAATCTATTATTATGTTATGAAAAAATATTGTAAAATGTTGCTAACTTGATTAGAAATAATATTTGTGTTTATTTTTTTCAAAATGTTGATATTTTAAGTATGTTTGCTAATTGTGAATCAACTGTTTACTGCACTTGGATAAATTAAGAACTTGAAAAACACAAGGAAAAATTGGGGAAAAGGGAATTCAATAAATAAACTTAAACAACTAGAATGTTTGGCACCTTTTACTACAGCTTTAAATAGTATGCCTTAGCATAGAATAAAAACCCGCAAAGAAGTGCATTGATTAAAATACACATACTCTTTCTTATATTGAAACATTGGGTAGTGTAAATACTGCAGAAATGTATCCATTAAGATTAAATCATTCTGCTCTAAACAATAATGGCATTACTTCAAAATAGTTGATTTGATGTATAATTAAATTTCATTCCTATCTTTTAATATCCAAAGTGACTGGGAAACTGAAATTTCCTTCTTGAAAACATTTTGTATTAAAATATTGGGAATCCTGTTACCCTAAGCCACAGTGTTTGACTTTTGTTTACTAACTGAATAGACACTAAAAAAATATAATTGAGTTTTAAAAGTGTTATTTTTATTGATGGTAAACCATTATTTAATTTAGAAACACACAACTTTTTACAGTGGTGTAAAGTTATCTAAGCCATTATTTTGAACAAAGTAACTCTTGTTCTGAATAAAAATGTAAAAAATATTCTTCAAAGTAATTATTTGGTCTGTTTTTTGCAAACCATATCATACATAGTCATCCATTGTGTGCTTCGATCTAGTTTTTTTTTATCTCATTCCAAACGTTTAATTTAACAACAACAAAAAAAACTTGTTACTATTTCCTTCACTTTTTTATTCACCAAGTTTTGTATAATAAAGAAGCATGAATATTGTCATATTGGCATCAGGGTCGTTTAGAGAAAATGTCTCGGGCCAAAACAATCCGGGGCCCCACTCTCCCCCTTCGGTGTGGCAGTTTTTCAATTAGAGCACTAAGCCACTATAATATATTGATACGTGCTCGTTACTTATGTTACTTAATAATTTCTCATGTTTTTATGAAATATTGATCAAACCGTTAAATGACTACTTTATTAAATGCTAACAAATTAAGTTCACAGAAGTAAAATCTTCTTTGCACCATTGCACTGTTAGCGTTGTGTGGACCGACAGTGGTAGTGCAATGGTAGCGTATTCTACTGTACTGCAATTACATAAAGTCAGGGTTTTCAGGAATCCGGAATGGAATCCTATCACTAAGCAAATACTTACTCCTGTCAATCATCTGTACACTTTTAATGTGAAATTTAAAATAACTGTAATCAAATCTAATAATTTTTTGGGGGGAAATGTGACCCCGGGGCAATTGCCACCTTCGCCCCCCAAAACCTAGACTTGACCCTGATTGGCATTATGATACATGATAAAGCATACTGCTATATAACTTGGGATCTTATCATTATAAACTATGATTGAACAACACAATAACTCAGTTTTAATTTGAATTTAATGCACTTGAGAAAGTGTTACTTGGATGTGATTCCAAACAATAATAATAATAATAATACATTTTGGGTAAATAAAACTTAAACATCATCAATTGGAAGCTAACCTATTTATATAGGGTATTTAAAATACCAATTAATACTTATTGGATCAAATTAATCATTAAATAAATGTCACATTTATATAAATTGAAAATATTACTCTTCAAATTACTTTGCAATTATTTTTTAAAACTGTTAATTAGCTATTGTATTATTTTCACTCTTGTATTATTTATATTTGGCGTTTATTCAAGCAAACTGTAAAATTAGGACAATCTGTGGAAGAACAAACCAAATCCAACTTTATCCGAGAGCATCTAAATATGTTAATAGCTCAATGTTTGCTTATAAACCTAGTGTATTTAAGATGATTGTGATTATATTATTTACTCTCCACACTCACACACACAAGTGCACGTGCGAGTATTTCTTGTTGGTGCGGCCGAGTGGTTGGATCTGTTTCTCCATGCAATGTCCTGATTACTCATCTGTTGTTTTATTTTAAACCTGTTCAATAAATGGCTTCATTTTCATCTTTTATTGTTGTTGATTCATTACATTAACATTATTCCCCTTGTGTCTTGAAACTATTCTTACCGTCGCTGAAAATATACACTAGACTGCGAGGATTGGCAATAATAAATAATCCGGGGTTCAATCCTCGGTCCCGGCACAGATTTATCTGATTACCAAACCCTTCCTTCACCTCTGACAAGACATCTTGTGAATGTGAGGAATGCCAGGCCTCCACCGTGGTTCGGATTCCACGTTAAACTGTAGGTCCTCCATTTCATCTCGCAATCACCCTACCATTACACATTAGTGTAAGTGCGTATAACCCGAATGGGTAGTAAGACGCGGTGCTAATAATAATAATAATAATAATAAAATATTGTTTTTGTTAACATTACCAAAAAACCTACTTAAATCTGTGTTTATTTTAAGCCAACAAAATACTTGGAATACTTTTACTACGTGTTGCAGCTTTGAGGAATTCCAACATTTTTATCTATAATCTATATTAAATAAAAATAAAGGCACATAATTAAAATGTGCTTTTATAGGCATACAAGAACAGCAGCTCTTGGTGGGAAAAACATTTTGACGGACAACTAAGTTGAAATAAATACTGAACATTTCAAGTAGTGTTGGATTTGAACTAAATGCTGCTCAATATTCTCATTATATAAATAAAATGTAGAAACAAGATCATTTTTATACAAACAGCAAATACAATATTAATTTGTGTAAAAAAAATTAATTGGCTAACTTTGGTTTGTTGGACATAATTTGATAGTAAAATCTTCGAATCTGTTGCAAATTTAATAGAAAATGGAAATTTCAGCGATGAAAACTTTGTAAAAATTATTTAGGCTCTCTTAATTTTTTCCGCCCAACCCCTACCCCGCACAAGACCCCCTGATCCTTCTCCGAACCCATCTGGGTTATAGGCACATATTAGCTACCTTTTTGGGTCGGGATTTAGAAAGGTAGAATCTAGAGAAAATGAACAAAAAATAGTAATTTAGAATAAATAGTATTTCACACGCCCTGTCAAGATTTTAACTTCAACCCCCCCCCCTCCCCCCTCACCCCCATCCCCCATCACCAACAAACACAGACAAAAGCCCAATTTTACAAATTACATTAATGGACACAACTGTTGAAAAAAACCATTTGAGTCTGTATTTTCATTCAAGTGACCGATATTTATTTAAATTAAAGCTCACGTTCAGAGCCAACAAATTATATCAGCGTACAACTTGCAGACTAACTTAAATCTAGAACAGATACAACACACGGCCCCCGGCCTTCGATAAAACAGATTCACCGTGTGTTCACACATAGTGTGTGTTTTCCTGTGATTCAGTCAATGGAATGTATTACTGATCAGTCATATGACCTACAATATAGTTATTGCACGCAAACATAACAATTAATTTATAATAAAACAATAATGTTCACGGTGACCTGGTGGTCTAGGGGTAAGGTGTCAGACTTCTATGCTGGCGGCCGGGGTTCAATCCTCGGTCCCGGCACAGATTTATCTGATTACCAAACCCTTCCTTCACCTCTGACAAGACATCTTGTGAATGTGGGGAATGCCAGGCCTCCACCGTGGTTCGGATTCCACGTTAAACTGTAAGTCCTCCATTTCATCTCACAATCACCCTACCATTACACATTAGCGTAAGTGCGTATAACCCGAATGGGTAGTAAGACGCGGTGCTAATAATAATTATAATAATTTTAAAAATATGCGCACACAAAAGATCTTTCAGCTATAGGCGTGAGCAGTTGATTTGTCTGGAGGGTGGTATTGTCTTCTGACTTGCCTGCCATTGTATTGCTACAAAGCTGAGGCAAAGGAAGTGTCTTCAAACATCCTGACAGTTTCTGCTACGACGGAAACTCTGAGGAAGTAACTAAACCCGCATAATATTGGTATTTACAATATGGGTGACCAAGACGGAACTAGCCTCCGCATGGTTGTTGTTTTTTTAATTGCACAACACATTTGAAGATGTGGCTAACTGTGAAACAAAAAAAAAAGCCTTTTGATGAACCAATAGGGTGGCAAGAACCACATGAATCGCTATTTCTGTATGGCCAAAATAGGGAGGGGTGGGTAAAAAAAAAAAGCGAGCCCAGTTTAATTTATCTGAACTTATTATCTCTGGCTCCAAATAGGGAAGACGTTCAGTTCCAGTTCCCCCAAAAGCAAAGGACTTGGAAAATATGAAAAGTCAGAGAATTTGATTAAATTTCTGTAAGTCTTACATATTCACTAATATAATACGAACTTTAATTTACAATAGTCAAAATATCATCTTTGTTCTAGTTGATACTCATCACAAATCTATTTTAGCACAGTTGTACCAGTTGAACACACAAATCTAAGCTCTAAGTCCATTTTTTTTATTCTCATGTCGTCTCTCCACCCCTCCATCTTTCCCCTTTAGCTAAAATTAAGTCAAGGTCATGTGCTTGTGTGAGGATTCGATTATTTAATAGAAAGAAGAAACTAAAGAAGAATGTGTCATAATTATTTTAAACTGAACTGGTGCAAGAGTGATCGTTAAAATGCGCAATATTATCTCACTAAAATGTAACTTAGATATTACTACCGAATAGCTTATTGCCTTAACCTGAAATCATTTAATCCTTCATAGAGTGACAACTTCGGAATTTGTATTTGTCTAAAATATTATTAGGCTACATTAAATGATCTTAGTAAAGTAATATTTGTGGTATATTGTGACAGGAAAAATTGAAAATTGGTTTGGATAAAGCTGGAAAAGTCAATGAATTTCAGAATGTAGTTTTGCTCGACACCCCGATGAAGGAACCAGATATGAAGTATTTGCAGATCAATGTTTTGCAAACTCTACTGAACCATCCACCTCTAAAAATGTGGAATACCAACGGGGAACTGATGAAATGCTCCATTTAATTAAGACAATATTTTAATGAGATGTTTTGTAAACTAAAGTTAACCAAAGAGCATTCTGAACTTGTTTGTTCCGTTAACAGCAATATAAATTATTTGAAGCTAGAAGTAAATAACATTGAATCGACAACACAGTGCAGTGTACTCCATTTCACTGTGGTGAACAATAAAATGGGCGTATAAAAGAATTAGCAGGGTGTCCAGCGACCTGGAAAACGGGTAGTTGTCAGGGAAAAGTCAGGGAATTTTATTAAATTTCTGGAAATTTTACATTTCGTCTATATAAATCCTCATATTTTGATTCCAGTTAATAGCTAGCTGTAATCACTTTCACACCATTGTCCATGTTGAGCAGACTTATATCACTTCTCAAGGTCAACAAGTAAGTTTTGTGTACATTTTAATTAGAAGGAACTAACAATGAGACTGTCCCACAACTATTTTAATTATAAGAAACTAAGAATAGCCCTGTCCCACAACTATTTTAATTAGAAGGAACTAAGAATGGCTCTGTCCCACAACTACTTTAATTAGAAGAAACTAAGAATGGCTCTGTCCCACAACTATTTTAATTAGAAGCAACTAAGAATAGCTCTGTCCCACAACTATTTTAATTAGAAGCAATTAAGAATAGCCCTGTCCCACAACTATTTTAATTAGAAGGAAATAAGAATGACTGTCCCACAACTATTTTAATTAGAAGGAACTAAGAATGGCTCTGTCCCACAACTACTTTAATTAGAAGGAACTAAGAATAGCTCTGTCCCACAACTATTTTAATTAGAAGAAACTAAGAATGGCTTTGTCCCACAACTATTTTAATTATAAGGAACTAAGAATGACTGTCCCACAACTATTTTAACTAGAAGGAACTAAGAATGACCCTGTCTCCCAACTATTTTAATTAGAAGGAACTAAGAATAGCTATGTCCCACAACTATTTTAATTAGAAGAAACTAAGAATGGCCCTGTCTCCCAACTATTTTAATTAGAAGGAACCAAGAATAGCTCTGTCCTACAACAATTTTAAATAGAAGGAACTAAGACTGACTCTGTCCCACAACTAAACTATTTTAAATAGAAGGAACTAAGACTGACTCTGTCCCACAACTACTTTAATTAGAAGGAACTAAGACTGACTCTGTCCCACAACTACTTTAATTAGAAGGAACTAAGACTGACTCTGTCCTACAACTATTTTAATTAGAAGGAACTAAGAATGGCTCTGTCCCACAACTATTTTAATTAGAAGGAACTAAGAATAGATCTGTCCTACAACAATTTTAATTAGAAGGAACTAAGACTGACTCTGTCCCACAACTAAACTATTTTAATTAGAAGGAACTAAGAATGACTGTCTCACAACTATTTTAATTAGAAGGAACTAAGAATGGCTCTGTCCCACAACTATTTTAATTAGAAGGAACTAAGAATAGCTCTGTCCTACAACAATTTTAATTAGAAGGAACTAAGACTGACTCTGTCCCACAACTAAACTATTTTAATTAGAAGGAACTAAGAATGACTGTCCTACAACTATTTTAATTAGAAAGAACTAAGAATGGCTCTGTCCCACAACTATTTTAATTAGAAGGAACTAAGAATAGCTCTGTCCCACAACTAAACTATTTTAAATAGAAGGAACTAAGAATGACTGTCTCACAACTATTTTAATTAGAAAGAACTAAGACTGACTCTGTCCTACAACTATTTTAATTAGAAGGAACTAAGAATAGCTCTGTCCCACAACTATTTTAATTAGAAGGAATTAAGACTGACTCTGTCCCACAACTAAACTATTTTAAATAGAAGGAACTAAGACTGACTCTGTCCCACAACTAAACTATTTTAAATAGAAGGAACTAAGAATGGCTCTGTCCCACAACTATTTTAAATAGAAGAAACTAAGAATGGCTCTGTCCCACGACTATTTTCATTAGAAGGAACTAAGAATGTC
>CABFVX010008733.1:0-14929 GCA_902151425.1 Timema shepardi | reverse complement strand
ATTATTATTATTATTAGCACCGCGTCTTACTACCCGTTCGGGTTATACGCACTTACGCTAATGTGTAATGGTAGGGTGATTGTGAGATGAAATGGAGGACCTACAGTTTAACGTGGAATCCGAACCACGGTGGAGGCCTGGCATTCCCCACATTCACAAGATGTCTTGTCAGAGGTGAAGGAAGGGTTTGGTAATCAGATAAATCTGTGCCGGGACCGAGGATTGAACCCCGGCCGCCAGCTCAGAAGTCAGACACCTTACCCCCTAGACCACCAGGTCACCCTTTGGCGAAACAAAATAATATAATTGTTAAAGAAAGACTCTACCAAAGAGCTTGACAATATTTCGTTTTTAAGACTTTAATAAAATATAAGAAACTATTGGTTTTATAAAAATATATTTCAAATAAAAGAGTTTTATACCAGAAGTACTCCATCCAGCCTTACTAATAGTTATCGTGTCTCTCCACTTGGGGCATAAAACCAAAATTGAAAATAACTTTAAATGGATAACGAGAATTTCCATTTTGTTTGTTATGTTAAACAATGTCTAGATACAAAATGTAATCAAAATATCTAGAGAGGATTTCGAGAAAATCGAGAACATTAATAGTATTATATTATTATTATTATTGTGGTTGTTATTTTACATGTATTGATAATGCCAATCGAAAGTGACAACTGTATATCACATGGCTTGACGTATGAATACCTGAAACTCTTACAGCTATCATATAAGGTTCCTCCAAAAGAAATTGGACCGTTCGTTGACAAGGAACACTTTTGCTAAATTGTGGTTTTCTTCATACCAACCGTCCGGATTGCGTGACGTAACCGAGTCTAACTCTCGTCGAATGGGGTTGTTTCAGGTAGAACTTTGTTCCTCATCTCCTCGAGAACCCGTCACCCGACTCGTGCAGGAACTTACTACCCGTCCATATGTGAGCTAAGCTTGTTACAGCTGTCCCCATTTGACCAGTCATACATATCAGTGTAGTGGAGTGTTGCCAGGGTAAGCAGAGCTTGTTACAACTGTCCCCATTTGACCAGTCATACATAGCAGTGTAGTGGAGTGTTGCCAGGGTAAGCAGAGTCTATAGTCCACGCCGTTCGACCGTTCTTTTTCAAATTTGATGTTTATAAATATTAGTATCTTATCTCGTCGCTCGATGAATATGAACGCAGACACATAAAATGAACTAGGGTGGATTCAAACCTGCGGGTCCAGGTTCTATAAACCTGATTAACAGCACTAATCAATCAACTAATTAATCATTATCATTTGGCTAACGAGTTGTGACCTTGGATGAGCTAGTTTGTCTGTACGATGACAGGAGAGCAAAGAAAGTAGCTAAAGGAAGACACAGAGAGAAAGAGTGATAAATAACTAAGACGAGATAAACATAAACTATGTAAAGTAAGAGATAAGAGAGTTTGATAAAGTGCGGGTTTGTTCGCTGTTCCTTTGTTGTGCGGGCATATCATTAATCTCGGAGAGGGGGAGAGAGATCTTGCCTCAAGTGACGCGGGAGAGTATCACAGCGCCATCAGGGGCAGGAACAGACTAGGACATCGCCAAACTTCAACACGGCTGAGCCAACCCACCCAAGAAATATTCGATATATTTTGGCTGAACAATAGTTTTTGTTATAAAACACAGTCCCCTTTCAATCCACCTCAAACAAATTCACCGACAGTTTTATATCCGATATAACTAATTATAATATACGTGAGACAGCCTGTGGGGGCTTAAATACTCCGAAGAAAGATTTCCTGGTGCCAAAGATCTAAAATAACGTTCTATTTGTCTCCCCAAGAGATTGTGACGAGGAGGTTCTTGCAGCGTCTATTTTGTCTGGTCCCTGCGATAAAAGTCAACAGAGCTTAATGGCTACGAAATAATAAATACTATCACCAAACCGGCATTTTATCTAAGATTGATCACTTTCATTGATGGTTGATTAAATACAGTAACTTTTAAAGAACAAATAAAACCAAAAGTTAAATGTATTATATTATTTTTACAAGTAGTCCTTTTTGAAACTGTAGTAAGTTAAAATTATTATATATATATTTTTTTACAAATATAACATATTTTACAAAGTTATCTTGTATCAATGATTTAATTTTCAACTATAAATATCCAAGGTTAATATTTGATCAAAATGTCCGGAGTTGGAGGAATCTTTGACCCAGGGGGTGAGTCGAAACGTGTTTGTATTTTATTTTATTTTGGGAACTCCTCAGTTGCAATGCTGAGGTCGGCAACCGTTTGTTGGGTGGCGAGGGGGGCTATCCCTGAGGGGGGTACAGGGGTCTTTATTGAATTCTGTTCTGATTCGGAGCGCTTTGAAGGATTGGGGTTGTTCCACCCCCTGACACCCTCAAGAGGGGGTTAGCGTGGTAACGTACACTCGGATCACAACAAACTGACAACATTCACTTTATTGATAAATACTAACTACCACTTGAAACTACAGATTGAAAAAACAAACATACCTTAAAATGACAATATGAATATTTCTCAACAATTTGGGTCAAATTTGGAGACTTTCAACAAAGGTTAATAGGAAGTCTTACCATCAGTTAAACAAACACACGAAAATGTCGGCACATCTTTCATTGCACGGTAAAGATTGTTTATATATTTCTTTTCGCAAGTTGATATATGTCCATGTGTAGAGGCATATGTTGGCCAAGAGGGGCTTGGTCCAAACAGACCATGTGCACAAATATCTGGTCTATCACGTGTGTGAGATGAAATTGTACCAGGGAGGGGGAGGCACTCTTCCAACACTCCCCGGAGCCCCGTCAGGTACCCGGTACCCGGCCACTATGTACCAGGGAGGGGAGGCACTCTTCCAACACTCCCCGGAGCCCCGTCAGGTACCCGGTACCCGGCCACTATGTACCAGGGAGGGGGAGGTACTCCTCCATCATGAACTATTGTGTGATCCTTGTTGTGACTTGGCTCGTTGTTGCAGTCACTCACTTCACGTTTTTACAAATGAAATTATCCATTTTGACACGAGTAGAAACAGGCTATCTTCGTTTCCACATTAATGAGGTATAATTTAGAGGAACTGTTCCCTCATTTGCATGGAAGGATATGGGTAAAACCTTCCAGTGAGCTCGGATGAGATTCGAACTCCGATCTTGCTAGTGGCAAACCTAATTTGATTATACTGTTGTCTCTTCACGCGTTACCCACTGGTGTGGGAATCCAAGAAATGTCTCATTATTTGTTTGAAATTAATTAATAAAATGATAACACTTTGATTTCAGCCTCTGCTTACGGCCCTTGTTCGCTTCTAACCGGACGCTCTCTACGGCTGTTCAATATTTTATCTCTGTCAAACTGTTAATACACGAGAGAGAGAGAGAGAGAGAGAGAGAGAGAGAGAGAGAATTGATTCAATTACAATAGTTGGGCGGCTGTCGGTCATTATTACTACCAAATACGTACACACATTTTTCATATTTTTTACGCCCTAGACCCCAACTGTCAGTATTTTTTTTGGGAAATATAGCTGTCAGAACATTCATTTTGACTCCCTGTCATTTTCAACATCTATTACAGACATGTCAAAACCGGGGTTTCAACTTATTTCAATTCCTGATGTGAATTTCAAATGTAAACTTCACTGCGCGTGGGGGAGGGGCTCGTTATGTTTCGTTTTGCTCTAATGAGGATTTATGCATACAAATCTACTGTTTAATTGCTTTAATTACCAATTATATAATTATTATAACAATGTCAGAATAATATTGGCATTATTAGGGGAGCCATTATTTTATTTTATTTGTGCCAAAATGTAACCGCTCTGAAAGTCATAACGGAATAAAGTATATATAGTGTTACTGAGTCAAGGGTCCCTGGTTCGATTACCAGCACGGCCGAAAAACTTATTATTGATGAAATAAGGGTTAACGAGCTGGCTGCCAGAAAACTTGAGTGGTGTATGTTTTAAAGCTAAGCTAGTTTGTAAGTCGTGTGCTGAGATAGTCAGGTGGTTGCATCAAGTCTTACTACCCGTCCGTGTTTTCATCATATTTGGAGTAATAGGGTAGGGAGGAGAAAGGGAACATTTAGAATTAATGTACCCACAATAACTTGGAGGAGGGTAAAAATCATTTCTAGAAAACTCTCAGTGCACCCGGCTGGTATTTAAACCCTGACCTCCCCGTCATGGCAGATCAGACTACACGAGCTTGATACTTGGTTGTAAGGGGTGTTGTGACGTCACTACTACCCTTCTGTAGACAGTTTCTCCAGTGGCCGGGTCTCCTCGCTCAACAACCACTTGCTATGCCGAGGGTGGTCCATGTATGACGTCACTACTACCCTTCTGTAGACAGTTCCTCCAGTGGCCTGGTCTCCTCGCTCAACAACCCCTTGCTATGCCGAGGGTGGTCCATGTATGACGTCACTACTACCCTTCTGTAGACAGTTTCTCCAGTGGCCGGGTCTCCTCGCCCAACAACCACTTGCTATGCCGAGGGTGTTCTATGCATGACGTCACTGCTACCCTTCTGTAGACAGTTCCTCCAGTGGCCTGGTCTCTTCGCTCAACAACCCCTTGCTATGCCGAGGATGGTCCATGTATGACGTCACTACTACCCTTCTGTAGACAGTTTCTCCAGTGGCCGGGTCTCCTCGCCCAACAACCACTTGCTATGCCGAGGGTGGTCCATGCATGACGTCATGTGTGGGTTATTGTTCCCCCAGCCCGCATATTAAAACAATACACGGAGTCGTTAAAACCGTCTGCTGCAAACTGCATTACAACGTTTGATAAATGTGGCCCAGAGCGCCATCTACAGCTTCACTAGGCCCGGGAAACCGACTCGAAACTCTTTAAAACGAATTACAAACTTGTTCGGATTTTTTATGAACACATTGGCAAAAAAAGAAGGTAAAACAATCTTTGGGTCACCCACGACAGTCAAAATAATCGTTTTTAGTGAAATACTTGAAGATTATTAAAAAAACTTACTTTAAAATGTTGTTTTCAATCCTAGTTTGTCCTCTTGTTTATTGCTAGATCCCAGACAATGCTACGAGAACAACACGAGACAGTTGTCAAAGTTGTCCGACTGACAAGATATCGAGGGCTCCAAAGGAACGCTTGTGGTAGAAAGGGTCATGGAAAGGGTCGCTGTGGGTGAATGAGTTGGGGGGGATGGGGGGGGGGGAGTATTGCTTATCAATCAATCAATCTCCACGTTTAGTGGAATGCAGACTGGAGTTTAATTGTTTAAGGTTTTTTCATTTCACACAGATCTATTTTGGTTACCATTTTGTAAAGAGCTTCGTTGATCGATTCATTGCGCATTATTGAAGAGTTTTCAGTTATATTTTTGAGTCTTTTTTCTTGTAAATTCTAGGTCATTAGATTGTTAATTTTGTTGGCAATTTTTAGATCTTCGAAACCCTGATCTTGTTTATAGCAATTAAATTCACGGAATGTCAATAATTAATTTAAAGTTGTATTTTGTAACGATATTCGGCATCAAGATGAAGACAGACTCAATCAAACCAACATTCTGTATTCTGTGTTGGTGTGAGCTCATTTTACTCCCGAATGTTGGCAAGACTGCACCGCACCCATGTACTCAGTACGGGTTAGTACGAGGGGTGTGCAGGGGGTGGGTCGATACCCTGATATTGTGTCATCACGTGACGGAAACCGCCGTGACAATGAGGTTCTCGGGAGGACTCTATGCCCTCATGTCTGACAGGACATTGTTTCAACCAGCATCAGGAGGAGGAAATATTCGTGGCTGTTGTAAACTTGTTGGGAAAACAACAAGAATACATCTAAACACCGTCTCGCTGCTATTGGCAGTCATATCGAACAATTCCGACGGCGGGAGTTCTTTATTTATATCTATTCAGGGGTTATCAAACTATTAATTAATTATTGACTTACATTAAAATACATCGCAAGACAAGATACTAATTATTTTCTCATAAAGTCTATTATATCTTGTAGCAGTTGTAAATATATTCGTTGGGAATAAACTATCTTTGAATTAATTTTTTTCACAAAAACAAGCAATCCTCACATGTCTTGTACATTTTTAATAACATAGTTAAAGCCATTTAAGAAAATCTTTAATTTTACAAATTAAATCCCTACAACGCTACCCTAAATTTTAGAGGTAACTTTGAAATCAAAATGTCACCTCTAAGTATGGCCCTATACCATCTGACTCTCACACCTGAACCTAGTGGTACTCTTCACACCTGAATCTAGTGGTACTCTTCACACCTGAATCTAGTGGTACTCTTCACACCTGAATCTAGTGGTACTGTTCACACCTGAATCTAGTGGTACTCTTCACACCTGAACCTAGTGGTACTGTTCACACCTGAATCTAGTGGTACTGTTCACACCTGAATCTAGTGGTACTGTTCACACCTGAATCTAGTGGTACTGTTCACACCTGAATCTAGTGGTACTGTTCACACCTGAATCTAGTGGTACTGTTCACACCTGAACCTAGTGGTACTCTTCACACCTGAATCTAGTGGTACTGTTCACACCTGAATCTAGTGGTACTGTTCACACACCCCAACCTCCACATTTCCGATTATCGGGTATATGAGGAGCTCCACTCCCCCTCGCCGAATCACATTCTTGGTTTTTATACCCTCACCACGTATTACCACCCATCCGGAATATCCGCATTTAACTACGCTAATGAGGAAGGGATGAGAAAATTAGAAAGAGGAATTACACCCGAATTTGCGTGGGAGAAAGGTGGGAAACCATTAGGGGAAAACTCCCTTGGTACACCCAGCTGAGATCTGAACCCTGACCACCCCAGATTAAATAAGCCCCCCACCTAATCCGCGTGCCCACCGATGCATCCTTCGTGCCAGCCTTGTTAGTGTCAGACAGCTCCTTAAACTTCAGCCTTTCTCTCCTGTTAGTCTAGTTGATACACACACCACAGCTCGGTCGGTAGCCTGGGTATCTGCTTAGTTTAGGGTCACGGGTTCGATCCCTGGCACGGCCAAAAAAACTGCTATTGCTGAACTGGATGTTGTGCTAGTTCTGAAATTGAGTCAGTTTGTGAGTCATGCGCTGACGAGTAGATCAGAAAGTTAACGTTAAATACCCCAAATTAAAGTTGGTCAAAGATTTCTATTTTATTTGAAGACGCAAGTCGAGCGACCTGTGTGGCGATAAAACTGATCACAACAAACAACAAACTGTTATGTTCACAGCACACGCTGTTTGGGCAGGAAATATCACCCTCAGTACACTCGTCTGGGATCCAACCCCGGTCTCCTCGTCATCTGCAACTTAGTCTATTACGAGAGTAACGCCTTATACCATGCGCCCCTGATTACTTCCTTAATCCTGCAATAAGCCCCCCAAGTATTTTCTTTACATTTAATTCCGTGCTTGAAATATCTCTACAAAACCCTTGTACACAAAATATGACAAAAGAAACATTTGGTTAAATCTAAACTAAATACAATGTTTTCTTGAGTAGAACAACAGCTAATATTTACACTAATTAGGTAGATATTAGTGGAAATGTACCCAAATTCGAGTAGAGGGGGAGTGGGAAACTTTACCTGAAAACACATCCGGGACTTGGACCACGACCTATCCATCACCAGAAAGTTAGACTATATAAGATTAGCGCCCTTGTCCCCGCGCCCACCGATACTCGACCTAACGCGAATGTCTGTGAAGGATATCAAGGACAGAGTTACTGTCTGGCGGTTGGCCTACCCTCTGAGGGACAGGAACGCAATACTCCCCCCAACATTACTTATGTATCGCGAGCTAAGTCCGGGTTAATCTACCCCCAGAGAGAAACCACCCCACTTGCTATTTATTTATGAGTTTTTTTAAACTGTTTCCAGGAACATTTGTTCTTCTTTTGTTAATCTTTCAGTGGAATTAAAGAAACATCAATGCTGGTGGGGGCGGGCGGCCCGTATAGTTAGTTGATGGAAGATCTGATACAACGGAAACTGTGGGGGAGAAAGTTTCGGGAAAACTGCAGGGGGAGGCGGGGGGGGGGGCATGAAAATTGAATTTTGAATGTCGTTTTATTTCCTGAGAAGCTCTGGGTACTAAATTCAAAAACATATTGAAAGTACAGTTGGCGGTAAATTGCTATAATATTTGGATAGAACCGCTCTCACATTCGCTGGTCAGATAAACTTCCCGTCCTTACGAGATTAATAAACAATTGTTGTTGATTAATATAACAATAATTAGGTGACCTGGAGGTCTAGGGGGTAAGGTGTCAGACTTCTATGCTGGCGGCCGGGGTTCAATCTTCGGTCCCGGCAAAGATTTATCTGATTACCAAACCCTTCCTTCACCTCTGACAAGACATCTTGTGAATGTGAGGAATGCCAGGCCTCCAACGTGGTTCGGATCCCACGTTAAACTGTAGGTCCTCCATTTCATCTCACAATCACCCTACCATTACACATTAGCGTAAGTGCGTATAACCCGAACGGGTAGTAAGACGCGGTGCTAATAATAATAATAATAATAATAGTAATAACAATAATTAACATGACTGTATTTATCATCGCTTATCTACTCAAAGGCAACATTTTTTTACTTCATAATATCACGAGAAGTATTCTATAATGAAAAAAAATAATTGATTTGTATGTTTTATGTGAACCCGAACACAACAAAGTCCATTTTATAAATCGTATGTTTCCCTGTCTGTCTGTCTGTCTGTCTGTCTGTCTGTCTGTCTGTCCTGGGTCACAAATTCAAAACGGTTTGATAGATTTTGTTCAAACTTTATGTTCTATTTTATAGGGCAATATCTCTGGATTTATATTTTTACTTTGACCCCAGCCCTGAAATTAAGGGTAATTAACTGATGTGTGATTTGTTAAATTCCAAACAATTTTGTGCAAAATGTATACCTGGGGTTTGTTTCACACGACAAATAAAGCAGTAAACTTGTTTTGGGGGTAAAACTCCTTAAAGGTCTGTTGACTGATAACTTTTTTTAAAAATATGAATAAATAGTTTTTCAAGATAATTAAGACATTTTTTGTTGTTTTACAAACTACAAATAATTTCAGGGTAGTTATCAACTAGCTTATTTTTGAAGACTTGAATTTTTTTATAAAATATTTGATCAGGTTGGGTTTTTTTTCTACATAAAGAGTGTTTATTGCGGTTAAAAGAAGATGTGTTTTTTTTACTAGGAACACTTAGTTAAGGGTAGTTTACGGAAAACCTCATTTTTGAACATTTTCTCCCAAGCTACGTATAATACACAGTATGAGAAAGTGTGTGCGGTTGGCCTAACATTTATATTTTGAATTGGTGGTGTAAATATTAGTTGTGAACGGCGTGTTTGGTAGCCATTGATTGAAGACAGGCCTAGATCAACTCGTTCCAAAGAGCGATCTTGTGTGTTATTACTGCCCGTTTCACCCGCAACCCCAGACTTACAACCGTTTAGCTCTGTAGCTCTATAGTTCATCAACAAATAGTTCACGTTCAACTTGGTATTTATTTCATCGCGTCTTACTACCCGTCCGGGCTCTTTGAAATGTACTAATTACACTAATGGGCTCGAAGGGAGGGACGTGGAGTACTGTGTAGAGGAAGTGCACCCGCGTTTGGGCGAAGGGAAAGTGAAATGCCATTCAGTAAAACTTATCATAAATATATTTTGACTGGCATTAGTAGCCCCAACCTCCCGTTAGCCATGACCCACACATGACGAGACTGATCCCACTGACCACACTGACCACACTGACCACACTGACCACACTGACCACACTGACCACACTGACCACACTGACCACACCTCGAGGCCAAATCGAGATTTTCATTCTAGCCTTAAAATTAACTGCAGTTTCAGGATGACTGATTTTTGAAATTTCAAAATTTATTAATGCTAAATAACACTTTATTCTGTGTTTTTTTTGCATAGAAAAATTGATTTAAGGGTAGTTTAGTAACTACGGTAATTATTTTTGAGAGTTTTAAATATTTCAAAAATGGCGTTAATGATTTAGTTGAAGTGGATATCCGGAGCGTGTATTACGTGATTAATTTTATGTATTTTAAATTTTCTAAAAAAAAAAAAATCTTTTTACTGAAAACTAATTTTTGAAAATTTTGAGTTTTTAAAACATGTCTATAAAAATTTGTTTTAAAATTTCTCTCTGAAGAGTGAGTCGTATGGTAATCGAGAGATAATATATATTTTGGGGGGAAAGTATATTTAAAGATAGTTCGTTGATAACCAATCTTCAAATTATTATTTCCTGATTACAAAAAGTATCTGTGAAATATTGGATTTTTAAAACAATTTTTGTTACTACAACAATTTGATCGTAAGCCACTTGAGGGGCCGAACGGTCTAAGGCGTCACTCTCGTGTTCGACTGTCCTGCTGATGACGGGGATATTGGTGTTCGAATACCCGTCGGGTCTATTGACATCTTTCCTTCAACCATTGATTGTGTTTGTGTCTAAACTAAGCTGTGATATTTACACGGCTTCTGCAATCTGAGTAGCTCTGTCTCGTTGTGTCGGGACAGTTTTAATTCTCCTGCTGTTCCGAGAGAAAGCCCTGAAAGAGGGAACTCCAAGTCGGTAAAGTTTCGCTCCACGGGCCTGAAAACTTACCGATAGAAATCCCAAGTCGCATGTCTTATCGCCATTGTAACTATTCTATGTTGAGTTCCAGGCCTGTGAGACACAGTTCAACTAGGTAGAGAGTGACGAGACTGCTGGAGGACGTCTACAGGTGTACACTTGCACACTCAATCAATGTTATCACCAATTTGTTGATGATAAGTCACCATTTGAAACTCGCACAAACGTACAAAATACATCTCATTTAAGCACCATTAGACTTAGGTGGTTTCCAACTTTCACTGGAACTTTCGGAGGGAATTTACCGCGTGGGTCGAGCAAGACGAATGTCCGTAGCCCCTTCCTCCCCTGCCCTGGAACTGCACCAGTTCACAAACCCTCTCAACGTATCAGAGCTAGACTAGTTCCTGCTTGTGTGAGAGTACAACTCCCGACATGCATCGCGCGTACACTTCAAATCAATTGTTCCGTTTCGAAAGAATCGTGTTCTTGTAAAATACATTTCTCAGAGAAATATTTATTTAGAATTAAAAAAATAATAACGCAAAAATGAATTGTAATGTGAGAAAGTCTGTTCCTCTAGTGTTTTACCCCCCTCTCGTCTCGACAGTTCACATACTTGCACCCATAGGTCGAGGCGCGAAGGTGTAGTTAGTAGGAAGTGTACCTGCGTACGTGCTGTTTTCTAAACTAACAATTCCCCTAAATACACACGTCAGGATTCAAACTGTGAACTATCTCGAGTTATGTGGTTTATCAGCTGACTGCAGCTCTGCTCTAGGTAAGTTGTGCCAGGGGAGGATTAGCTGAACTATTCAACTGTTTAATGGGGCACTGACAAACTTTAACAACCTGGTTTATATGTCGGGACATTAAAACTTGCCGCGAGTATCCACACAGCTAGGCTTCCTCAAAACCTGAGCCTAAACTATTATAATTATGTTGTAACAACGTCGGGATGCGCGCATATTTGCACTACTGGGTAGAGATGAGGAGAGAACCGTGTCCGCATTTGCTTGGGGATAAATAGGGACGCCATTTAGGGAAATAAAACCTTCACACCACTCTCAAGTTCCACGACTCGATTCTGGCTGATTTCTGAGAAACATTTTTGTCAAGTGTGTGTTATATCGTGTGAGTTCGAGCTGGTTTGAGTTGTACAGTTGACATCGGTGGTCTTGGAGCCCGATATTTGCGGGTTCAAAGCCATCCAGGGTCGGCAGGTTTTTCTTGAGCGATAACAATCTGTAGCTCACCTTTCCTCGAGGGGGGTGTTAAGCCGTCGGTCCCGTGTTGGTTGTAGAATGTGATACAACCCTGGAAGGTGGTATGTGTAAATACCTTTCACTCTCGCTCATTGAAATTCTTGTGTGCTGATGTAATCAGTTGGGTCAGACCAGCAATTATTAACCCGTCTAGTTTGGATTGACAGCTTATAGCGGTCACGATATCAACTGTCCTCCGTGACATGTCGGTGTCAACTTTGACAGCGATATTACACTAGTTCTTATATCTATGTATCGGCACTAGAGAGTTTGTTAAGGCCAGTATTTGTTGAGTTATTTAAATATCAATATTAAATGAATGCAAAAGTTCCATTTATACGTAGTTATGTGGATGTTGTTGAAGAGACGGGAGAAAGCAAGGATAAGAAGGATGGAGAAAGTTAGTGATCTAACTGTACAGTTCCTAGAGAGATATGCACAGTTTCTAGAGAGATATATGTACAGTTTCTAGAGAGATATATGTACAGTTTCTAGAGATATATGTACAGTTTCTAGAGATATATGCACAGTTTCTAGAGAGAGATATGTACAGTTTCTAGAGATATATGTACAGTTTCTAGAGATATATGTACAGTTTCTAGAGATATATGTACAGTTTCTAGAGAGATATGCACAGCTTCTAGAGAGAGATATGTACAGTTTCTAGAGAGATATTCACAGTTTCTAGAGAGATATTCACAGTTTCTAGAGAGATATACACAGTTTCTAGAGAGATATGCACAGTTTCTAGAGAGATATGCACAGCTTCTAGAGAGATATATGTACAGTTTCTAGAGAGATATTCACAGTTTCTAGAGATATATTCACAGTTTCTAGAGATATATTCACAGTTTCTAGAGAGATATGCACAGTTTCTAGAGATATATGTACAGTTTCTAGAGAGAGATATGTACAGTTTCTAGAGAGATATGCACAGCTTCTAGAGATATATATGTACAGTTTCTAGAGAGATATTCACAGTTTCTAGAGATATATTCACAGTTTCTAGAGAGATATGCACAGCTTCTAGAGAGATATGCACAGTTTCTAGAGAGATATGCACAGCTTCTAGAGAGATATGAACAGTTTCTAGAGAGATATATTCACAGTTTCTGAGAAATAACCAAATATATGTTTGTTTTGTTTATGGAGCACTTAGAAATATTGAGGCTCTTCCGTGTAGTGTTTCTGCAACACTGTGTATTATTTAGTCTCACTAATATTATGAGTTTTAAGTAAATGTCTCTATTTTTAGATAAAAGAGAGTGAAAGTCTGTGCGGCGCATTGCACCATTTATTTGAAAAATGTCTCTAGTTTAGAAATTAGGGATAGTCTTAATTTATCACCACGGACCCCAGACGAGGGAACAGGACGGTCCTCATGACATTACAACCCAACACAGGTGGACACGTGGTATGGTTTGTCGGTGGCTGTGTGTTCTGAGGGTAAGTAGTTTCCCACTCTCACTACAAGTGAATTCAGGTACATTTCCTCTTGTCTAACGCATTAGCGTCACCTGTAGATATCCGTGACATCTTCTCTTTCACCTGCATGTTCATCAAGGGGGAGAACACCCAAACCGGGCCTCGAACCCTAACCCTCACGTAACCATAAAATGAAACCTCAGAAACCCCTGAAAGACCGTAACTTGTAGGTTACCGGGGGACGTTATCTCGGTGTTTACCCAACCCCGCTTACCCACAGTCTGGGTTACACAAAACACTGGGTTTCTTTAAAACTCAAGCTAGAATTTAACTTATAAACAGTTGGCTCAGATTCTTGTCGCGTCAAGTCCAAAACTCTAAGCTCATCCCTTTATTTAAATTCTATAGACGCCACTTGGCAACTCATGGAGCGGAGCTATCTCTACTTAAAAGGACCTGTTTCACACGTGTTTATAGTAATACCGGCAATATTACTAATGAGAATATGTCTTACGTTAATTAATACAATTATCGAGAAACATGTTGGTTGTTTTATTGATAAACAAACCTTATCTGACAGCTAGACAAGCTACTAGATCTACTCTCATGTGTTCATACGTCAAGTCACGTGATCTGCTGCTGTCCCTTTAGATATATATTACCAATAACTAGTAAATAACAATAATAATATAATTGCATTAGTTGAGAAAAGACAGCCAGACACGGGAATAGAACCCGGGAACTTTGTATTGGCGTGCCTATGCTCTGCCACTTAGCTATCCAGGGCCAATCTTCCCTCGTAGTTTAAGGTTGAGTCTGTGCTGGACGTGTGTGATCGTGAGCTCTCAGACTCAGACACCAGAGCCATCTAGAGACGGCTGACAACCAACACACGAGTGTAATGTGTGGATATCATCATATGCCTCATGCGTGCCTCCCTCCACACGGCCATTGCCTCATGCGTGCCTCCCCCCACACGGTCAGTGCCTCATGTGTGCCTCCCTCCACACGGCCATTGCCTCATGCGTGCCTCCCTCCACACGGCCATTGCCTCATGCACGTCTCCCTCCTACACGTCGGTGCCGCATATGTGCCTCCCTCCACACGGCCAGTGCCTCATGTGTGTCTTCCTCTACATGGCCATTGCCTCATGCGTGCCTCCCTCCACACGGCCAGTGCCTCATATGTGCCTCCCTCCACACGGTCAGCGCCTCACGTGTGACTTCCTCCACACGGCCATTGCCTCATGTGTGTCTTCCTCCACACGGCCATTGCCTCACGTGTGCCTTCCTCCACACGGCCATTGCCTCATGTGTGTCTTCCTCCACACGGCCATTGCCTCACGTGTGTCTTCCTCTACACGGCCATTGCCTCATGTGTGTCTTCCTCCACACGGCCAGTGCCTCATATGTGCCTCCCTCCACACGGCCATTGCCTCACGTGTGTCTTCCTCCACACGGTCATTGCCTCACGTGTGTCTTCCTCCACACGGCCATTGCCTCATGTGTGTCTTCCTCCACACGGCCATTGCCTCATGTGTGTCTTCCTCTACACGGCCATTGCCTCACGTGTGTCTTCCTCCACACGGCCATTGCCTCACGTGTGTCTTCCTCTACACGGCC
>CABFVX010008732.1:0-22305 GCA_902151425.1 Timema shepardi | reverse complement strand
TAAGAACACATCATCACGGTCTATCTTGGAGTGAGGGTGAGATAGCGTATGCAGATCTCCGCTCCACTTTACTCTCACAAGTAGAACACATTGTACATTGTGCCCATGTGTCTGCTCACTCTACAGATGTGTCTCCGAGTAGGTCGACTATGCCACAATGCTATTGTTTATGCTCACACCACCAAACATGGCTGATTTTGTTGAAGTGTAATTTACAAATATATGGAGAGATAAAAGAGGTAATTTGTCTTTTAAACTTCTCGAGCCGCTCCTGCCCGTCCGAGGCTGATCTAGGAGTGTTGACGTAGCAACCCATGTGAATATTAAGAGTTAGAATGAATACTGTTACAAAATATATCAAGAGAGAAATATCATTTTTGTGTGAGTAGTATTATCATGTGGTATGTGTATGTATTTTGTATTTCTATGTGTGAGTGGTGTTTTCGTGTTGCTTTTGTAGTTCTATATTTTTATATTTGTGAATGGTTTTGTCATGTTGTTTTTGTAGTTCTGTATTTTTATATTTGTGAATGGTTTTGTCATGTTGTTTTTGTAGTTCTGTATTTTTATATTTGTGAGTGGTTTTGTCATGTTGTTTTTGTAGTTCTTTATTTTTATATTTGTGAGTGGTTTTGTCATGTTGTTTTTGTAGTTCTTTATTTTTATATTTGTTAGTGGTGTAGTCGTGTTTTTTTGTAGTTCTGTATTTTTATATTTGCAAGTTTTTTTGTCATGTTGTTTGTGTCTGTAGTTCTTTGTTTTTATATTTGCAAGTTGTGTTGTCATATTGTTTGTGAATGTGGTTCTTTGTTTTTATATTTGCAAGTTGTGTTGTCATATTGTTTGTGTCTGTAGTTCTTTGTTTTTATATTTGATGGCTTTGTTGTCATGTTGTTTGTATCTGTAGTTCTTTGTTTTTATATTTGAAGGCTTTGTTGTCGTAGTTGTGTAGATTATAATGTATATCTGTACATTTATTATTTAAGAGGTACTATCATATGGCAATGTCTAGTTTGTGAAAGTGGATGTGTGATTATAGTTTTCATTTTGTGGTCTAATTTAATTTACATCTGATGGTTTGTTTATCATATGATGTGGGTAGATATAGCTCATAGATAAATTCATACATAATTTTGATTATCAATTACTATAAACTCAACATATCAATATCATACGTCTTCGCAATTGTTTCATAATTACGAAGTTAGTGCTTGATAAAGCTAATCATATCTTAAAATTGATAGAATGTTTCAATAAGGTCATGATATTTTACTACAAAAACCACAATTTTAAACTTGCGACCTTAAAACTTGAGATATTTAGGCTCAGAACCTGCTATCATCTAAACTACGTCATCCATAAAGACAAGGATGCACTTTATTTTGATATGATTAAAATCTTGACATTCAATGTAGGTTCAACTACATTATATACATTGAAAAACTAGGTAAATAAACAATATATTTGACTTCATTATATCTTTATTTAAATAATTCAAAATTCCTAATGTATCAATATTAGCAGTTTGAAACAAAGTAATCACCTCTACATATAAAATCATGGTTGTTGCAGTTCCAATAAGTAGCAATATGGTTATGTGTGCTTGCCAAATAATACATTGACGTCATCCATACCATATCCAAGCGACGATATTGTTATGAATCCACACTGTTGCCAGATGAATAAAGGGCTAAATGCACGCTTGAATGAGAAATGTACTCGTTTATTTCATAAAAAAAATACCATTTCTATGTAATTTAAGAATTTTGAGTGATACTCACTTAAAATTTACAGCATTTAGTTGAGAGGCCATATGCAATTCGGTGCTATTTTGAACGAAGGGAAGTGATGGTTGCTGGAGATGCAGTGAAAAAGAACACAATCATGTATTGTTAGATGTTTTGTATACATTTGTGGCAAACGTCAAACATTCAAGATGGCAACTGGACAGTTTATCAATAAAAAAATTATCGTTATGTTCTTCCAGAATGATCCCACTCAATATTCTGAAAAACTTTATTTTATAATCATAAAAAACGAATAAACAAATCACTTGAAGAATTTGATTTCATAATGGCTTGGAAGTTATCTAATTATTTGGTTTCCAAGTGTAATTTCTTGTTTACAATTCTTTTTCCATGATTACCAACATGTATTTCTTATATTTTGCTACATATTCTGGTAATTGGCAGAATTTAGTTAAGAAGGCATGAAAAATTATTTTAGAGCAGCTTAAGCGAGAAATTTGATATAGTTCCACACAAATGTGAGTACATTTAATCAAAGCTGACCTCTTAGTTCTTTATAATAAGTCATTAACCTTGGTAGTGAACGTACTTAAATAGTAATAGTTCCAATTCAATTTACTTTAGTGGTCACCAACTGCCACAAGACATATAACATGCCAGACTCAAGGGACACGGGAAGAAAGCAACATTTAGAATAAATACTATTATTAATAAGAATAACAAAATATGCAATATATGCTATTACTATTGTTATTTATACTACTTATAAAACAAATTGTATGTCTTTTTTAGAAGATCTCTGAAACCATTTAACTGTTTGTGTTACAGTTTATTGTATACTATGGACATTTATATCTGGAAGGCTTTAAGCTATTAATCTTACAAATCAACTCAAAAATATAGAATTTTTTAAAAGATTTTTAATTAAAACGCGTGATCAATTTGGAATTCTTCTATAGAATGTGGAATTAATTATGTATCTGTATAATTTGATTGCCAAATCTAAATATTAATTATAGAATACATACATTTACAATAGTAAGTTTAAAGATGAATCGTATTTAATTTGGTTGGCTGTTTTAAGTTCAACTATACTTATAATGGAGGTTATGTACTTATATTGTAAGGATGTAACTGGCCGCAGGTAGAGTTGGCGCAGTTTGTACCTACTTGAATTTACAGGTTACATACATTATATAATTGAAAATAACATAGATAGAAAAACATATAGGTTTATTGATAGAAAAAACAATAGTTAAGATAGCAATGGTTTACAATAATGTTGTTGAAACGAGTAAGGATTTTGATCCAATCAGATAGCCTTGAGAAAGGAGACTGTTGCTACTAGGGCTGTAGTCGCCAGGCCACAGGTAGAAGTATATTCTATAAAGTAGAACAATTCAATAATTACTAATAGAAAAATATATGACAAGGCATACATGTAACTTTAAACCAGGCTGTGCTTGATGGAGCCTTCAAAATATTATCCATTAAACACTTAGGATTGTCAGCTGTTAATAACAGCAGTAAATGGCTAAGAAACAGGTGTCATCAAAAGTAATATGGCTGGTCACATTCCCCTTTGGTACTGCAAGGGCATTCAATAGCACATACAATTCTAAAGGCATGAGCTTTTATAACAACACAAAAAATAGAAATCGATTGAAAGGTAAGAGTGAAAGAGTATTATTTGCGTGGACCCCACTATGACTCTAGTGTAGTTCTCTGGGTTGCGCACCGAAGCTAATACTGCACGTGAAGCGTGATTACTTGACCAACCTAAAACACTGGTATCTATCAAATGAATTATAATAAGATAAACTAAACAGACGACCTGGGGATAGCCATCCATAAACTGAACTGATGCTCACGCCGTACAAGGCGTCTTGACAATTTCTGATTAAAAAATATATATTAAAGGAACTAGTAGAATATTATAAGTACCTAATTAAGACATTATAACCTTTCTACGCCGGAGGCATATATATCAACAGAAAGTACTGTACTTAATTACAATATTTGAAAAACAAGTAATAAAAGGACTCGTCCCGCATTCTATAGGACATAACATTTAATACAAATAAATTTAATAAATTAATAAAATTAAATTAAAGCTTGAGTTAGCAAGTCAACAAGACTTTAAAATGATTAACGGTCAACTAGACCTACTATAAAAAAAATCGTCTCCGACAATACAAAAAACTAAAGGGGTACAATCAGATATAGCTAATCTTTATAAACAAAATTATATAAGTCATAAGGACTCGTTGATTACTGTAGACTACTTAAAACATTGAAGTCTGTGGTTCCATCCATAGCTGCGGTGAATTCCACGGCCTTGACTTCATAGGAGGTTATTGAAAACTGTCGTCCCGTCTAAGGTGGCGGTGTATCCGACGCCTCCATCTTCAGAGTCGTCGTGATGAACCTGGAGTCCTTCCTTCAATTCAGAGATACAGCTATATGGTGTGCTGGGATGCGACCCCTTATATAGTACTCAACCTGATACGAATGGAAGAAAGCAGAAAGGATGATAAACACAAGAACATAGAAAAGAGAACTACGGAGGAAGGCGGGCAAAAAGAGAGAATTAACAAGAAAAATTCACTTACGAAGGAGAGGTAGGAAGAAGCTTCCTTGGTTTACCACCAGGGTTGTTGATGAGGAGATCTTTGCGTCGATAGTTACACGCACATCTTCACTTTAACAGATCTAGTTAAGATAGCACGTGGAGCGGCCATCATTGAATAGCTTTATTGAGCTTCATATGTGGGAGAAAGGAATCAGCAGACATCCTGAAGATGTGAGTACTCACCAAGGCATATTATATGAAAATAAATCTGTTTTAAATATTTTATTCAGGATCCATTATTATTTTAATAAGGTTTGGTGGTATAGATGTAGTTTACTATTTTTTCATGTTAACCGCATGGCAAGCGTAAGTAAATATTTTTGGCATTATCCAATGAGAAAAGCAATGCGTCAAAGTATTTTTATTCATAACTATGTTATTATTAATTCTCTTCTTTGATATCTACTCCCGTATTTAACAAAAGCCAGTATTTTTACCAACCACGTGTTTGAATGTTTGAAGGTAGGGAGAAACGTAAATTTATTATACTGTATCTTCAGAGTAGACTCAATTAAATATGTGAATATAGTTTTTTTCTTGCATAAATTAATGAATTATAGAATTTTTTAATTGTATATGTCCAATCTAACTGATTGACATGCTACAATATATTCACTTATAATTAGAGAAAAACTGAACATGTTTGAATAGGTTATTGTTTATATTATGTTTAATTATTCTACACCGATTATAAGATATTTAAAGATGATCTATATCTTCAAGGAGCTGAACAGTGACGTTTGAGGCAATATAAGTGTGTTATGTTTACTGTGGATCTGCAAAAGCGAGGACTTCAACAAGTGCAGCTAATGTTAACACTTTAGGAAAAAATTAAGCCTGAAGATTTAGATTCGGTGATAATATCAGGGATTCCGGATTCAAACATTAGCCCACAACTGTATGCAATTGTAACTTAGAATATGATACATGCCCCATATATACTTTTGGATTGATTGTTTCCGTGTATGCAACAAAATCTATAAAAATATCTTTCAAAGATATACGTTGATGTGGATGATGGGTATCCCAAGTACCGAAGACGGATCCCGACGATGCAGGGTGCTATGTCATTATCCGTTATTGGGTGTTGGAGATACACACTAGATGGATGGTCCCACAAAACCCCATCCCGTTGAGAGATTTTGATTCCCAAATTATTTTGGAGCTATGAAATCTCAACAAATGCAATAATTGTGTATGTAAATACATATTATAAGGGTGGATATAAAGTGACGTTTAGTATTAACTAGACCAATCAGGAGGAACAACATCATTTGGGATTATTTAGGGTGTTTTGCATTTAGTTGTCCATCTAGAAAATGAACAATGTGTTTATTTTAAAACAAGTATTGTCACTGACGTCACTTAGCAACCCATGTGATAAACCATTAACAACCTTGTTAAAATTGTGCTCTTAATATCCCTTTGCAAATATACATACTTACTATGAGGTTGCTTCATGTTCTGCTTGGAAATTATGAATTTCCAGTGCACTGGCCCACTCTCACTCTAGTTACGGCCACAATAGACTAAAGGAGGAGGGCGATCACTAAATGAAATAAATATATGAAAAAGTAAAACATTTGCAGGTTAATGAAATATTTTAATTTTATTCCAAGTAACAAACAGTGTTAAAAACAACAAGTTGCATTGAATCGCAGGTCTTACTGAAGTGTGTTGAAAAACAAATACATCTTTGCAATTCATTACATGCTCAGTTTGTTTTCAAAAGTTTTTATAATTATATAATATAAACTAGTCTAGAAGAGATCAACCATCGACAAAATAGTTGCTATTATTTAAAGAAACTTTTATAAATGATATACAAGCTTATAATTCACCACAGGGAATTAATATCAAATTAAATCAAACGTATCAAAAGTTTAGATTACTAAATATGATAAAAATTTCAAAGAGCTTATTGAGCCTCCTTTAACTGGTTTACTACGTGTTAGATTCACACCAGAGAATAGACTAAACAGTTTTAAATTTAGGGAATAAATTTAAATTTAAATATAGCATCATATATTTACGTTAAAGCACAAAGGTTTGACTTCTCAACTAAACTCAAACCTTCACGGGACAGTTACCTTCGTCACTTTGTTGTGCGACTCTAGTGACCGTTCCGAGACCAAGCCACCACTATCCCCTTTCCCCTCAAGCCCCTTCTCCGCGCGGTCCGATAGACGGGTCACTATCCTCCCCGAGACCCAGTCCACTAGTTCTAAGCACGTTAAGAGATCGCGCCAGGACGAAGGGCTCGATCAATCCAAAGACCTTAATAAATAAAAGGACAAAAATACCTTTTCAACTGTAAAAATGTATAATAATGCTGCAGTAGTTCTAGTCAGAATAATTATAAGAGGGTCAAGATGTATATGCTAGTTTAAGTTTAGAGAATAAGACTGAGAAGGAGCTTTGGGCCCACACTCCTCTCGCTGATAAATATTGTATATGTACGGACATAAAGAAAAAATAAGAACTAAAATTAATGTCTCACCCCTACCTTCTAATAGCTCTGCGAACTACATCTATTGATGTTCTAATTTGTTAACCCTATTTTTCCTCAGCGCTTAGAACCATTTGGATTGCCACTCTATCCTTCACCCTCCCTTTGTTTAGCACTCAGAACCAATCGGGCTGCCACTCTTCATGACCCCCCTCCAACACACTATTCCCGTACCGTCGCAGCAAAGAAGATATTCGCCGCAAGGCCAGGGCAGAACAGTACACTGTCTTCAAGGCCCTACTCACACCTCCCCCCTTCCTGTAACCATCCGCGAGATCTCCCCTGTTCCCACGCAACCCACCTACCAATTACGACCCCTCTCTTTTCCTCCTCCGCATCATCTTGCCGACTACCACTCTCTGACCCGTTCAGACCCCAGAAGAACGCATATTAAATGCCTCTCCAATAAGAAACTGTACAAGTGACTTCTCGACCTGGGTCTAGACGACACCCCTCCCAGCTCCCCGAAGCCAGAACAAAGCGCGGAAAAACAACTTTTAAAGACTTGAACAAAATTTCCACATTTACATATTTAATGTACAAGTAGAAAAATTTACGTTACAAAACTTGTAATTTTGCCAAAATTAATCAGTGAATATTAAAATCAAAACTATATTAAACATCAAAAATAAGTTACTTTAACATTAACTTCAAGGCAAAGAAGTCTTCAAAATAACCAACAAAGGAAACATTATCAATTTAAAGAATTTAAATTACTGATAACCACAAAAGCAAAAATTATTAATATTTAACCTAAATATTACAAGACATAAAAAGAACAAAAAAAAGTGTATATCTCTTTAAACCAAGAAAATACCAAGATACTAGTGCCCAAGCGGCTACAGGAAGCATTAAGTGCTCCATAACAGAAAGTACGTTTAAAATAAAGTTTTTTGCAAAACATTACCGATGCCTTTACTGAAAGATTTCCATAAGAAAATAAACCAGAGTATTTTAAGAAATTCAAATCTATCGCAGTCATTTATATTTTATATATTCAAGCAAAGATATTATAAGCCATCCTGGCAATATGACGTCCTAATCATAAACAGCTTCTCGTGGAAGTGGCCCAAGTAATATTATTCGATATTTTATGTGGTCCACATGCATTGATGATCTAAATATAGCTCAGATATATCTCAAAAGCAACTACTGTATGTGCTCATAGGAGGAATCACCATGATGTAATCAGTAGACTTCTGACAAACTATACCGGTCATTCGAATCACCAGACCTGACAAGGTTAATGCCTGCTTGAAAAGATCTTACACATGCCTAGCTAGACGCTGTGAAACCTTCCCTGACTATCCAGATGCGCATACACCTGTGTGAAGATAAAACTTTGACTTATTTGTCGATATATCATTGAAACTCGGCAATGGATTCTTCGCAGAGCACGAAGTTAAGGTGTTCTTGAATATATCCAAGATTTGTGTCGTGGTCATTATATTAAAGAATTGTTCTATTTTATTCATCCTGATATACATCTTCTGTAAGACCAGCTTCTTTATTGGTTCCAGGAGCAAGCTATTCTAACTCCAAAATTAATCGGCCTGTAAAATTAACAAATGTATTTTAGACCAGTTTGAAGTGCCATAAAGCCATTATATGTTCATAGGCACAACCCTGTCAACGTTTTTAATTTCCTTAGTCCATTCATCTCACCCATTCACTCTCTGTCCTATCAATGCTTGCCATGCGATGACCAAGGACAAGCAAGGACAAACAATGAAGGAGGAAGGCGTTGATCTCAGTGGCAAGTGTTTCTCACATGGAGAACTACACTTAGTGTGTTCTTATGGTAGTTCTGGCAGCAAACTGTGATAGTTCTAGCAACAAACTGTGATAATTCTAGCAGCAACCTATGATAATTCTAGCAGCAACATGTGATAGTTCTAGCAACAATCTGTGATAGTTCTAGCAACAGTCTGTGATAGTTCTGGCAGCAACCGTGATAGTTCTAGCAGCAACATGTGATAGTTCTAGCAACAAACTGTGATAGTTCTGGCAGCAACCCGTGATAGTTCTAGCAACAACCCGTGATAGTTCTAGCAACAAACTGTGATAGTTCTAGCAGCAACATGTGATAGTTCTAGCAACAACCCATGATAGTTCTAGCAGCAACCCATGATAGTTCTAGCAGAAACCCGTAATAGTTCTAGCAACAAACTGTGATAGTTCTAGCAGCAACAAGTGATAGTTCTAGCAGCAACATGTGATAGTTCTAGCAGCAAAATGTAACTGCTCTCTCCTGCTGATAAAACAACTCACATCATTTACAAAGAGGCCTTGATTTAAATTTCGTTTCTCTACTACCTCCAATTAATACATATATACGGCTGTGTGTCTGATCCTACAAATTAAATAATCACATTAGATTGAATTAGTTCTCTATAAAGATACATCGTTTAACAACGCCAAAGTTTTCAACGTTGTTATTTTTACCTAACAATTTGCGTGATTTCTTCTGTGAGTGCGAGAAATTAAAAACCCAAAGAATATAAACTATATAGTTTTAATTAACATGTTTTATAAAATGACACTATCGCGAGAGAAGCTGCAGGCAGTTATTAAAAGTGTATATTACTTTTAGTCATAAAACCAACTTAATATAATTATTTACCTTTTCAAAAACAGTATCCGTGTTTTCTTTTTTGAGAGTAGTAAATTAATTCAAGTTGTTTTTACTACAATGCATTTAACTGCCCATTCTTAACGTCAGTGTTTAAACTATTAAAGGACACAGGAAACGTATGAGTAAATTTGAGTGAATATATCAGTTTTAAATTTAAGATAACCCTTAATAATTCAGTGTTATGGGAGTAAATATTGTGCTAGAAGGTCAAAATTTAGAACTCAACCCTTGAGATACCAAAATCGGGGAGCTATATAGGAGAATTGTCCCATTTCATTACAATTGAAAGTTTTTATTTTCAGAAAATTATTTTTCTGATTAATGTAACCAATATATTTTAAAAAATCTTATATTGTTAATACTGCCCATTAATGAGATGAAAATTGAGTACCAATGGTTTCTCACTCTAAGAGAACCCTTCAGAATTAGATTGTTTTACCATCAATGGGGGATATTAAGGTTCAAAACAAGCCAGATAAAGTGGTCTTCTTTATTTAATTATTTAATATTCCATTTGTGAAGAAAAGAGGTAATATCTGATATAATATATACCATCCTAATACTTAAAAATTTAATATAAATTAGCAAATAAAATGAAGGAAAAGTAAAAAAAAAGAATATGCTCAAATTATCAATTTACAAAACTGAGTTGATGTGTATTTAATGTTTAGTCATTTATCTCTCTAAATATAAGAAATTGTCTCAATATGTGTTATGGCAGGTACTGACACCCTCGTCGGGGTTCCTGGACTATGCTATTAGCATGCGACCGGACTATCATCAGGCCATCATAGATGTGGTCCGCTACTACGGCTGGAAAAAGATCATATACCTGTATGATTCTCATGATGGTAAGTAGCTTACACTGATACCAGCTTTAATGGTTCGTGAAGATATTATAATTGTTTATTGTCATGATGGTAAGTAGCTTACACTGATACCTGCTCTTGTGGCTATGAAGATACTCTACCTGTATGATTCTCATGATGGTAAGTAGCTTACACTGATACCAGCTTTAATGGTTCGTGAAGATATTATAATTGGTTATTGTCATGATGGTATAATAGCTTACACTGATACCAGCTTTAATGGTTCGTGAAGATATTATAATTGTTTATTGTCATGATGGTAAGTAGCTTACACTGATAGCAGCTTTAATGGTTCGTGAAGATATTATAATGGTTATTGTCTTGATGGTAAGTAGTTTACACTGATACCGGCTTTAATGGTTCGTGAAGATATTCTACCCGTGTTATTCTCATGAAGGTAAGTAGCTTACATTGATACCAGCTTTAATGGTTCGTGAAGATATTCTAATTGGTTATTGTCATGATGGTAAATAGCTTACACTGATACCAGCTTTAATTGTTGGTGAAGATATTCAACCTGTATTATTCTCATGGTGCTAAGTATCATACATTGGTACCAGCTTTAAAGGTTCGTGAAGATATTCTACCTGTATTATTCTCATGATGGTAAGTATCATACATTGGTACCAGCTTTAATGGTTCGGGAAGATATTCTACCCGTGTTATTCTCATGATGGTAAGTATCATACATTGGTACCAGCTTTAAAGGTTCGTGAAGATATTCTACCCGTGTTATTCTCATGATGGTAAGTATCATACATTGGTACCAAATTTAATGGTTCGTGAAGATATTCTACCCGTGTTATTCTCATGATGGTAAGTATCATACATTGGTACCAGCTTTAAAGGTTTGTGAAGATATTCTACCCGTGTTATCCTCATGATGGTAAGTATCATACATTGGTACCAGCTATAATTGTTCGTGAAGATATTCTACCTGTGTTATTCTCATGATGATAAGTATCATACATTGGTACCAGCGTTAATGGTTCGTGAAGATTTTCTACCTGAATTATTCTCATGATGGTAAGTATCATAAATTGGTACTATCTTTAATGTTTCGTGAATATATTCTACCTGTATTATTCTCATGATGGTAAGTAGCTTACGTTGATACCAGCTCACGTGGCTACTGAATATATTCTACCTGTATTATTCTCAAGATGGTAAGTAGCTTACATTTATACCATCTCACGTGGCAACTGAAGATATTCTACCTGTATTATTCTCATGATGGTAAGTAGCTTACGTTGATACCAGCTTACGTGGCTACAGAATATATTCTACCGGTATTATTCTCATGATGGTAAGTAGCTTACGTTGATACCATCTCACGTGGCTACTGAAGATATTCTACCTGTATTATTCTCATGATGGTAAGTAGCTTACGTTGATACCAGCTTACGTGGCTACTGAATATATTCTACCTGTGTTATTCTCATGATGGTAAGTAGCTTACGTGATACCATCTCACGTGGCTACTGAAGATATTCTACCTGTATTATTCTAATGATGGTAAGAAGCTTAAATTGATACCAGCTCACGTGGCTACTGAAGATATTCTACCTTTATTATTCTCATGATGGTAAGTATCATAGATTTGTACCAGCTTTAATGGTTCGTGAAGATATTCTACCTGTGTTATTCTCATGATGGTAAGTAGCTTACATTGATACCATCTCACGTGGCTACTGAAGATATTCAACCTGTATTCTTCTTATGATGGTAAGTAGCTTACATTGATACCATCTCACGTGGCAACTGAAGATATTCTACCTGTACTATTCTCATGATGGTAAGTAGCTTACATTGATACCATCTCACGTGGCTACAAAAGATATTCTACCTGTGTTATTCTCATGATGGGAAAGTAGCTTAAGTTGATACCATCTGACATGGCTACTGAAGATATTCTACCTGTATTATTCTCATGATGGTAAGTATCATACATTAGTACTAGCTTTAATGGTTCGTGAATATATTCTACCCGTGTTATTATCATGATGGTAATTATCATACATTGGTACCAGCTTTAATGGTTCCTGAAGATATTCTACCCGTGTTATTCTCATGATGGTAATTATCATACATTGGTCCCATCTTTAATGGTTCGTGAAGATACTCTACCTGTATTATTCTCATGATGGTAAGTATCATACATTGGTAACAGCTTTAATGGTTCGTGAAGATATTCTACCTGTGTTATCCTCATGATGGTAAGTATCATACATTAGTATTAGCTTTAATGGTTCGTGAAGATATTCTACCCGTGTTATTCTCATGATGGTAATTATCATACATTGGTACCAGCTTTAATGGTTCCTGAAGATATTCTACCCGTGTTATTCTCATGATGGTAAGTATCATACATTGGTACCAGCTTTAATGGTTCATGAAGATATTCTACCCGTGTTATTCTCATGATGGTAAGTATCTTACGTTGATACCATCTCACGTGGCTACTGAAGTTATTATACCTGTATTATTCTCATGATGTTAAGTAGCTTACATTGATACCATCTCACGTGGCTACTGAAGATATTCTACCTGTAATATTCTCATGATGTTAAGTAGCTTACGTTGATACCAGCTCACGTGGCTACTGAAGATATTCTACCAGTTTTATTCTCATGACGGTAAGTAGCTTACATTGATACCATCTCACGTGGCTACTGAAGATATTCTACCTGTATTATTCTAATGATTGTAAGTAGCTTACGTTGATACCATCTCACGTGGCTACTGAAGATACTCTACCTGTATTATTCTCCAGATGGTAAGTAGCTTACGTTGATACCATCTCACGTGGCTACTGAAGATATTCTACCTGTATTATTCCCATATTGGTAAGTAGCTTACGTTGATACCATCTCACGTGGCTACTGAAGATATTCTACCTGAATTATTCTCATGATGGTAAGTATCATAGATTTTACCAGCTTTAATGGTTCATGAAGATATTCTACCTGTGTTATTCTCATGATGGTAAGTAGCTTACGTTGATACTATCTCACGTGGCTGCTGAAGATATTCTACCTGTATTATTCTCATGATTGTAAGTAGCTTACGTTGATACCAGCTCACGTGGCTACTGAAGATATTCTACCCGTGTTATTTCTCATGATGGTAAGTATCATACATTGGTACCAGCTTTAATGGTTCATGAAGATATTCTACCCGTGTTATTCTCATGATGGTAAGTAGCTTACGTTGATACCATCTCACGTGGCTACTGAAGATATTCTACCCGTATTATTCTCATGATTTTAAGCAACTTACGTTAATACCAGCTCACGTGGCTACTGAAGATATTCTACCTGTATTATTCTCATGATGGTAAGTAGCTTACATTTATACCATCTTACGTGGCTACAGAATATATTTTACCTGTATAATTCTCATGATTGTAAGTAGCTTACATTGATACCATCTAACGTGGCTACTGAAGATATTCTACCTGTATTATTCTCATGATGGTAAGTAGCTTACATTGATACCATCTAACGTGGCTACTGAAGATATTCTACCTGTATTATTCTCATGAGGGTAAGTAGCTTACATTGATACCATCTCACGTGGCTACTGAAGATATTCTACCTGTATTATTTTCATGATGGTAAGTAGCTTACATTGATATTAGCTAGGTAAGACCTAAACGAGCCCTCGAACATTCCCCNCCAACTGTAAAAGATAATACAAGTTTAATTTTTTAAATGGCATTAATTTTTTTAAAAGAATAATAAATACACAAGTTTTTTTAATAACTGGTCTTTAGAGTTTTTTTAAGGCTTGTATTATTATGGCTAATATAACTTATAAATTGTCATCGGGTGAACATAAGCTCTAAATTATAAAGCCTGTTCTAAAACCATCTTCGATACGAAGAAAATTTAGAAATACAAATTTCTCTCTTGAAAAATATTTACAAATATGCCCTTTTGGTTTTTTTAGCGATATTTCTATTAGCTTTAATTATATTAAAAATTAGTTATTTAAATCACTTTTGAGTAAATCGACCTTTTTATTTTAGTAAACACTACATTTTGAGAGATTTCAACTTTTTAAATATTCCGATGGATTTCAAAGGAAAACCATAAGCTCTACAGGAATCAAAAATGACAACTGATTATATTAATTATCCAAAGAAATTAAAAAATATATTTGTATATATTTTGATAGTTTGTTTCTTTTATTTAACATACTATCTATTCACCAGTTAAAACTCGGAAACAATCGAATATTTTCAGCTCATCAGCTGTGATCAACTTTGCTTTCTCGTCAGTTTGGAACTACGACTAACCAAATGTTGAAAACTAATTTGTTTGTGAGATTTAGAAAGGAATAATTGTGAATGTGTTTTGGTACATAATCTTAATATTATTACCCACCTCGGTGGCGTAGTTAGCTAGCACGCTATATTCAGGTTGAGCTAGACTGGCGAGAATGAGGAAATCAAGGGTTGAACCTCGTTTTGGGGAAATAGGGGTTGATTTCCTAAATTGTTTTTCCACTCCACTTCCACGCAAATGTGGTTTCACTTCCTCTAAATTTGACCTTCCCAATTCATAGCCCATTATAGTAATTAGTACTTAAGCGTATAACCTGAACAGGAAGTATGACGCGGTACTAATTAATAAAATTCATATTTTCATATTATTTTTCAATTTCCCTCATTGTTACACCCCCCCAAAAACTTGCCAGTTTGCATCATCGCCCCGCGCACATGTTATATCTATTTCAGCACAATCGGTACCGTGGGGGGACTTGATACAACAAACGAACAAACAGACAATATTTAATGTTATAATAATAATATTTAGCACCGCGTCTTACTACCCGTTCGGGTTATACGCTTTAAGTACTTATTACTCTAATGGATTAGGAATTGGGAAGGTTGAATTAGAGGAAGTGAGCCCGCATTTGCGTGGAGGGAGAGTGGAAAACCATTTAGGAAAAACCACCCCCAGTTCACCCGACCGAGATTCGAACCTCGATCTTCCCGTCCTCAGCAGTCGAGCAGCTCAACACGACAAGCGCGTTAGCCAACTACGCCACCGAGGCGGGTAACATTTAATGTTACCAAGGAACATATTTATACATTAAAAGTTAATATATTTAAATTGTTACAGATTTAAGAGGCTAATGTACAAATATAACAGGATGGGATGGAGTGATGACGAGGGATGATATAATAGCTTAACCTGTTCCCTGAAAAAATAAGGATTGCGATAGAAAATGTCCCGTTTTGAACCAATGAATAATGTTTGTGTTAACTGGAAACAAACAGAGAGAAAAATAAAAACAATTGAATGTGCAGACAGATATATATCTTAATAATATATATAGATGTATCTAAAAAAAGAGTTTTGTTAATTTCTCAAAGGAAACCGATCATTTTAAAGTATTTATCCAAAAAAAGGGAACGATGCTTTGTAAAGTGTCTGTGACTATCCTCAAACAGACTGAAACCAAAATATATTTCTCAACATTATTAAAAGTTAAAAGTTTTTGAATATTTTGAAACAAATTAAAATCTTGTATTGTGTATACCTCAGTACAATGATGATACAAATTAAAAAACGTCATTGATGTGTTTTATTAACTTAAATAATCTCAGATTATGTGAATATATATGGCATTATTATTATTAGTAGTAGTAGTAGCACCGCGTCTTACTACCCGTTTGGGATGTACGCACTTACGCTAATGTGTAATGGTAGGGTGATTGTGAGATAAATTGGAGGACCTAAGATTTAACGTGGAATCCGAACCACGGTGGAGGCCAGGCATTCCCCAAATTCCCAAGTTGTGATTAATACACGTCTTTTCAGAGGTGAAGGAAGGGTTTGGTAATCAGATAAATCTGTGCCGGGACCGAAGATTGAACCCCGGCCGCCAGCATAGAAGTCTGACACCTTACCCCTAGACAACCAGATAACCGTAATATTAATATATATATATATATATATATATATATATATATAATAAAGGTTATAGTTAAAATCTACCTTTTTGAATTTAGATTTACCTAATTCAAATGTTTGGATTTAACACAACTGCACTCGGCTATAAACTAGTTTACTGGAGCACTTAAAAATCAGCGATTTGTGACGGTAGTGCTCCTACACTGATATATAAACATATATTTTTAACAGAGCTTGAAAGTTTGTGTAGAAAATTGTAAAAACGTTGAAGCAAATTATAAAGTAAATATTCACAGAAATATTTCAAGTACCGGATCAATGGTATAAACTTTTTCCTTATTCGGTCTGTGTTCGAACAACTAAATGAGATTAGATTGGAGTGGAATTTCCTCGAGATTAAAAGAACAAAAAGTAATTAAAACCTGACATCAAAACAAAACGATCCTCGTAATTTAAATGCGAGCTTTTGATATTTGATAAATACCTTTTACCTGTTCCTTGTTAGAAACAACAACACGCGTTATACACAATAGTTTTATGTGCACTAATGTTCCTAGCTCTGACCGGAGTGCTATGTGCACTAATGTTCCCGACTCTGGTCAGTGTGCTATGTGTACTAATGTTCCCGATTGACCGGAGTGCTATGTGCACTAATGTTCCCGACTCTGGTCAGTGTGCTATGTGTACTAATGTTCCCGACTGACCAGAGTGTTATGTGCACTAATGTTCCCGACTGACCGGAGTGCTATGTGCACTAATGTTCCCGACTCTGGTCAGTGTGCTATGTGTACTAATGTTCCCGACTGACCAGAGTGTTACGTGCACTAATGTTCCCGACTTTGGTCAGTGTGTTATGTGCACTAATGTTCCAAGCTCTGACCAAAGTGCTATTTGCACTAATGTTCCTAACTCTGACCAGAGTGCTATGCGCACTAATGTTCCTGACTGACCAGAGTGCTATGTGAACTAATGTTCCTGACTGACCAGAGTGCTATGTGCACTAATGTTCCCGACTCTGGTCAGTGTGGTATGTGCACTAATGTTCCTGACTGACCAGAGTGTTATGTGCACTAATGTTCCTGACTGACCAGAGTGTTATGTGCACTAATGTTCCAAGCTCTGACCAAAGTGCTATGTGCACTAATGTTCCAAGCTCTGACCAGAGTGTTATGTGCACTAATGTTCCTGACTGACCAGAGTGCTATGTGCACTAATGTTACTGACTCTGACCAGAGTGTTATGTGCATTAATGTTCCTGACTAACCAGTGTGTTATGTGCACTAATGTTCCTGACTAACTAAAACATTGTATGCACTATCTTACTTTCTAGGATCCACGCTACCAAATTTAGGTTTAGTTTTGATTCAAAGGAATGGTTTTATTTGATCCTTGGTCCAAAACTCTCCCCCACACTACGATTAGATTCTTAAGAACATTATTCACTCATTATATTTGCTCACAATGATATTTAAACTTGTTAGTAGGGCGATAAAGATTGAATATTGTAAGTACTAATAATGATGATATCACAAGGTCAACCTGAGAATGTTATCAAGTGGGATCCACAAAGCACGTGTTCAGAGCTATTTACTAGACGGTAATAATGAAACACGTGTGAGGTGTTTGATCATGTTACTTCTGAATTTGAATTAAAAAAGAAATAAAAGGTATACAATTGAGATATTATACAGCCTAAAATAATCTATAAAACAATTTAACTAAAGGGAATTACTATAAAAACCTATATTCCAACCCGTGGCACGTGGCAGTATTTTAAGTGGCACGCCTAAAGTCACCAAATATAACAATAACAAATTTTATGAACAAATAAATCACCTAATTGGGCCAGGTAAATAAGTTTCTAAAAATGTTAGTTCTACTACGTTGGCCGTCTCTGTTGTATTGTTTCCCGCTACTGAAGCTTTCTCTTCCCTTTCCACTACAACCCCAACCCCTCCTGTTGTATTGTTTCCCGCTACTCAAGCTTTCTCTGCCCTTTCCACTACAACCCCAACCCCTTCTCCCCCTTTCGTGCCAACACGACTAGTCCAGCAGTCAAGGACACATTCCTCAGTCTGCACAGATCACATTTTTCTACTCAGTTTGTTGTTTGGTGCCGAACTGACTGGTGCGTACTGTGTTATCCTCCGCTGTAAAACAGTTGTTTCTATAGTGATTCACTTGCTGTTAGTATCGTTTTGTAATGGTCTTAAGTAAGCCATTTACTTCCAAAAGGAAGTACGAGGACGATATTGCTCTTCGGGAGTTTAATAGTGAATGGGAAGAACAGTTTTTATTTACAAAAGGAAACTCTTCTAAGCCTGTTTGTCTTATTTGTGGGGCTAGTGTTGCAGTTCCAAAAAAGTTTAATCTAAATCGGCACTTCAAACAGATGCATCCCGATATTAACATAAAATATCCAATTGGCTCAGCATTAAGAACAGAATTTGTAAGTAAAAAGAAACATTCATTAACTGGGCAACAAATGCTTTTCAAAACAAAAATTAATCAGCTGATGACAATGGTCAAAGTTTCTTATGAAATCGCCCTCATCATTGCTCGAAAAAAAATCCATACTCCGAAGGAGAAGAGATAATAAAGCCAAGTCTAATGTACTTCGCAAAAGCCACTGAAGATCCTAATGTCACTAAAATGGTGGATGACGTTGCACTTTCAAGAAATACAGTCATGCGGCGGATCGGTGAGATGTCTGGTGACGTTTGCAATCAAGTAGTTTCGTGTATCAATACTTGTAAATACTTTTCTATCGCTGCGATATAAGTGACACTGCTCAACTTTGTGTGTATGTGCGTTGTATCAACGATCAATTTGATGTCACTGAAGAGCTTCTAGACTTGCGCCAGCTAGTTTTATGTAAAGTGGAAGATATTTTGAAATAAATAAAATTAGTCATTGAAAACAACAGTTTAGATAGGTATAAATTAGACAGTGTTTGTACTGATGGGGCCCTGGCAATGACTGGCAAAGTAAAAGGTTTTGTAGCTTTGTTGGAAGGTCATTTGAAGCGTTAAGTTTTTAAATACCACTGCATTATTCATAAAGAAGTCCTTTGTGCCAAAGAAATGACATTCTCTTCTGTGCTCAATCCAGTGGTGCGATGTATCAACAAGATCCGAGCTAGGGCGCTGATCAGAAGGGAATTCCGTGAACTCCTTGAAACAGAATCGGAAGACATACACCGTGGTGAGCTTCTTCTTCATTGTAGTGTTCGTTGGTTGTCACAGGGAAAGGCACTCGAGAGATTTTGGAATTTAAAGGGTAATGTTCTGAAGTTTTTGGAAGAAAATGGGGAACTACCGGATGAGTGTACGCTTTTGAAGAATGAAGACTGGCTATGGGAGTTAGCTTTTCTGGCGAACATTATGGGTCACCTTAACAACTTGATTCAGTGTTTGCAAGGTAAAAATAACATGTTTCCGACCCTATTCAGTTCCATTCAGGCTTTTAAAGCAAAGATCACTCTGCTGGATCATAATATTTCTCAGAATGAGCTCTCCCGATTTCCTTGAATGAAAACACTTTCCAACACTGAATCTAGTGGTGGGCTTCCAGGCTTTAATAAATACAAACATGCCATTTCTGATTTGAAAAACTCTTTTGAAACTAGGATTTCAGACTTCCAGGATGAAAAGAAAAATGTTCAACTTTTCACGAATCCTTTTCCTATTTCAATGGAGGAAATGGTTCTCTACCCTTCTGACGTACAAATTGAAATTCTAGATATTCAGAACAACGCTGAAATTCACAGCAAGTACAAGGAAGTACTTGGGAATCCATCCAGCCAAGAATTTTCCATCTTCTGGAAATGCCTTCCCTCGTGCTAGTATCCTAAATTAATAGACCTGGCCTTGAGATATTGTTGTAGGTTTGGTTCTACGTACATATATGAGCAAATATTTTCACTTATGAACTTGGTCAAAAATAAGTACCGTTCAGTTCTCACTGATAAGCATCTAAAAAACCAGATCCTTCTTGCTTCTTCCAAAACAAATCCGAGTATTAATGAGCTGGTTAACGTTAAAGAGTTCCAGAAACCTCACTGAAAGCTGAAATATTTATTTTTTATTATTAAAAATTGTTGTGATTTCTACTATTATTCAGTTGTCTTCTTATTGCTGTTTTTATTAACTATCATTAATAGCACATAGTCACAGAATTACAACGTGTTAACAGTGTACAGTAGCAATGAATGATTTTTAGAATGGAAATTCTTGAAACATGCAATATTTGGTTAAAAGTTAAATATTTTATATGGGGTTTTGCTAATGTATTTTATGATTTCTTATCTGAGAAACGCAGGTATAAACCAAATTCCTAATATAATTAGCAATAAATAATTATATAAGTTATATTACAGTATTATATTATCAATGTTTAAATGGGCTTTATTTATTATTGGCTATATTTTTATAAAGGTGTTGTGGGTACTGAACTTAAATTAGGTTTTACATTTTGGGGTGGAGTGGCACGCCAAGGACTGTTAGCGCAAATAGTGGCACGCCAGGAAGAAAGGTTGGCAACCCTTGGGTTAATGTATAGATACAAGTCCAGCTAACTATGTTCCTGTTCTAATGGGGCATTCTATAATCTTCTGTTCTAATGTGTATAGCGCCTGTCTTTGTAGATCTTACGATTACTCAAATATAGGTATATACATATCTATTTATTGTTAGGGATCCAACTTTCACTTAAAGACGAGTCAAGCCGAACCTCAGTTAAACAAGTTGGAGGTGGGTGCTATGAGTACTGTGTAACTTTCCTTGAAATTCCAGTTATAATTTGGTCTAACTTGTCCCTATGTAACTTGATCCTTGTGTGATAGTCTAGATATGGTAGTTACGTCAGGGTAATACGTAATTTTAAATTCCTTTGACTGCTGTATTGTAGTTGTCCGGTGATAGTAAATATTAATCTTAAACGTCTGTCCTTTACAGAAATACCTTAAGGCTATTTGAGGTTTGTTTAGTTTCAATTAATGTGGAGGCTTAATGATTTGTAGCTCACTAATTTAATAAGTTCAGTTATTAGGACTCTCTAATCCGAGGTAAATTTATTAAATCACACTATATCAAAACCCCTATATTTATATATCATTGTATATCTTCAGCTTTGTGGTTAATAAACAACATTTTTCTGTTCGAATAATATTTAGTCGCGTCAACCCTTTTGTCCATTTCTATTAGCTTCCGATAAGAATTAACCTGCTGCAAGATTATTGAGCCATCATGAAACTGGTGGTAGATGACGTGTAGTATGACTGACTATAACTTGTGATACAGGACTAACAAAAATACGTGTAGTATGACTGACTCTATCCTGTGATTCAGGACTAACTGGTGTAGTATGACTGACTCTATCCTGTGATTCAGGACTAACTGGTGTAGTATGACTGACTCTATCCTGTGATTCAGGACTAACTGGTGTAGTATGACTGACTCTATCCTGTGATTCAGGACTAACTGGTGTAGTATGACTGACTCTATCCTGTGATTCAGGACTAACTGGCGTAGTATGACTATTTCTATCCTGTGATTCAGGACTAACTGGCGTAGTATCACTGACTCCTATTATTTATGATAGTTCGTCTTTGATATCTTTAAAAAAAATATTATTTCAATCATCTAAGTGAAATTGTGAATTTTATTTTACTGAATACATTTATATTTGTTAAGCAATACTATGCTTTACTTTATGAATTTAGTTCAATCCCTTGCGATATTTATGAAAACCCAATATATTTGGTTACATTGATTATCAAACCTAGTGATACATCCAAGTGGTGTGTTGTAGAGACGTAGTTCTGATAGTCGACTCTCTCACTATCTCCTGAAGTTAGGCAATAGGTTCACCTACCAGGAACATGATGAAGTAGATTGAACCAGTCGTATATCAGAAGAGCCGGGTAGTTTCCCATGGGACTAGCCCGGGCGTGCCACTTATCAACAGCTCTTGTCACCAGGGTTGGGG
>CABFVX010008731.1:0-11301 GCA_902151425.1 Timema shepardi | reverse complement strand
CAAATAAAGAATTACCCTGAGAGTGTATAACCCAAATAAAGAATTACCCTGAGAGTGTATAACCCAAATAAAGAATTACCCTGAGAGTGTATAACCTGAGTAAAGAATTGCCCTGAGAGTGTATAACCCGAGTAAAGAACTACCCTGAGAATGTATAACCCGAGTAAAGAATTACCCTGAGAGTGTATAACCCAAATAAAGAATTACCCTGAGTGTATAACCGGAGTAAAGAATTACCCTGAGAGTGTATAATCTGAGTAAAGAATTACCCTGAGAGTGTATAACCCAAATAAAGAATTACCCTGAGAGTGTATAAACCAAATAAAGAATTACCCTGAGAGTGTATAACTCAAATAAAGAATTACCCTAAGAGTGTATAATCGGAGTAAAGAATTACCCTGAGAGTGTATAAACCAAACAGGTAGTAAGACATGGTGCTATGTATTAATTACCCAGAGCAAGGGACATATCCTGGATAGCTCAGTGGTAAATCATTAGTATGCTAAGCCAAGAGTCCCAGGTTTGATTCCTGTGTACAGGTGTCATTTTTAATAGTTAACACGAATTATATAGTTGAGTTTTTATTCTAATGTGACCCGCTTAGGTGGTAGAATGGTCTAAGGTGTCAATCTTGCAATAGACTGGACTGCCGATTATGGAGAGATTGTGGTTTGAATCTTGGTCAGGTGTTTTGAGGGTGATTTTTCCTAAATGGGTTTTTACTTTCCCTTCATGCAAAGCAATTGTGTGTACACTTTATCCAAATTAATCCTTCCTCATTTATGACACATTAACATAATTAGTACATAGTCCAGACATGTAATAAAATATGGTGCTGAAAAAAGAAATTGGATATGTGCTCATTAAATTAATATTTAAGTAGGGATTTGCCCTCCGATCACTAAGGATATTTATGATTTGAGAATCAAGAAAAATATCAGATTTAAGAATCAAACTAAATAAAAGAAGACTTTACTTTAAAATGTGTATTTTTTTAGAGCTATTGTAATGCTTGTTAGTGGTTTAGCACAACACTATTGGACAAACCTAACAACAAGACATGTGACTATTCATTTACCACTTTACTGAATGTTTATTCAAATTATAATACAATATGTTTGACATTTAGTTTCTAACTCCTATTTTTATTCCACCTTATGAATTGATGTGAACATGATTTGAATCAAAGGGAAAAGAATCCTACCAATGTAGGAAAGGTAAATTTAGGAATGGGACCCTCGAATCCTTGAACCTACTAACAAATCAAATTCTAAAGGATATTCAAGAAATCATCAGATTCAAGACTCACATTTTAAAAACTATATTTTTTCTGTGTTTTAATTGAAATTTGTTCTCGAGCTTTAATACCGCCTTTTGGTGGTTTAGAACCAACATAATTATAGGACAAACTAAACAACCAGACCACAGACAAGTAATTTAACAGTTAGCTGAATGAATGAATGTTATAATAAATGAATGATAAGAAAAAAAATGTTAACACTTAGTTATCATTTGTATTTTCTATTACTCTACTATATTTATATTTCCTCTTATGTTTATAATTTTATCCACGATTCAGATTCAAATTCGATATTCAAAAATTAAGATTCTGATTAGTAAAATAATGGATTTGACCCAACACCAGTTACATTTTTATGTTTATCAAGTTTTAATTCAGATTCAGATTCAAGGAAAAAGTAGATCTGATCCAACTTAAGTTGTCGATAAATAGCAACCAAAGTTTATAGCATAATTTGAACATTTGACAATCTAAATATTTTAACTATGTTGATTATTGTTGAATATTTGTGTTGTTTTAAATAAACTAATTTATAAATAATAATTGAATCCTTAGGGTTTTAATAATTTAAAGCCAGGAAACACAATAGTCTTAATACATAGTTTGTTTTCAAAATCGTACCAATAGATAAAAATGAGTTGGGGTCGATTTGTTATGCTCTCATGCAAAAACCCACTAAACTGACGGTGTAGGAATTTTGCATGTACATTACTCTGACATCCAACTAACATAAGGCCGATTCAAATTCATGTCCAACATTTTGTTCTCATTTGACCAATTTTTAAGATTTCTTAGATATAGCTAATATAACTCTATAAGGAAAACCTCTTTTCGCTTTATGAGGTAATTGTATTATATTTGGAAGAAGGTATAGGAAAGGTGGATAGCTAGTAATTCATAAATTTCAAACATGACTTTACAAGCCTCAACTAGACTTACACATGAGTTGTGCGAAAAAAAGGGAAATGATACTGCTATTTCGATATTTGGATTTTAAATATTTAAGACTAGACTAACAATAAGTGGTTAACATATCACCTGTGTTCAATAAATGTAGAACTCAGAATACACAAAAGAATAGTATCACAGGTTATTCTTTATAGTTGTAAAACTAGGTCTCTTAACTTTCATGATGAGAAGACATTTAAAGTGTTCGAAAAAAAAAAAGTACTTTGGCAAATATTTTGTCCAAAAATTTATTAAGATAATGGAGAGTTGGAGAGATTACATAGTGATGAGTTACATACTCTGGACTCATCACCAGACATTGTTAGGGTAGTGAAATCTCGCGAGTTACAGTGGGCAAGTCAAACAGCATGAATGGGGAAAAAAACTAGAATCACGTTCAAGATGTTGACTGGTAAACCTATAGGGAAGATACCATTGGTAAGACCTAGACACTGATGGGAGAGTAAAATCAGAACAGACCTGAAATAGATAAGGTGTTATGAGATGAACTGGATAAAACTAGCTCAAGATAGGTATAGGGTGTAATGAGATAGTCTGGATAGAACTAGGTCGAGATAGAAATGGGTGAAATACTTTTGTAAGTGTGGCAAATAGCTTTCGCGTTTCTAATGTCATGGAGAAGGTAAGGAGGAGTATAAAAGTTTTTAAAATTATATTAATGACCTACCAAATGGTACAAAGTGAGAGACTCACCTTTATTCCACTTTCTTTCTCTTGGACAATCCTTTTAATAATATATGGACACAGTAGTACCAAACAAATGACAGTAAATGCGGACAATGCTTCTGGAGGTACGACATTATCTTTCGGAATGGTCTTAGGAGAGGGAAACTTTTGCATCTTCAACTGAAAAAAAATACATATAAATTAAGAATGACCTGCAAAATATATTATTTTTCAGAAATCTATCAATTTTATTTTTAATTATCCAAGAAGACTTTTTGAGGTATGTTTTGTTACACATGGAAAAAGGTACAGTAAATAATGTGAAAAGCATAAAACCAAAATATGTTTGTAATCTTTTCAGAATTATATCAGTCAAAAGGAATTAAGTAGGGCGGCACAATTCAATCAAAGAAATTACCAATGTGTATGACAGCAGCAATCCCAATACAAACATTTTAGATACCTTTTCCTGAGATTTAACAATTAGACAAAATTCAGTTACCATGGGGAACCATATTCATGGTTCAAAAATCAAATAGCCAACAGTGAGAATTTACTCACATCTAGACATCATATTCTGAAAATTTAAAAATGACACCTGGACATGTGGATCGAACCTGGAACTTTTGGCTTAGTATGCCAATGCTCTACCACTGAGCTATCCAGGAATCACCCTTTGCATTGGCGTACTAAGCCAAAGGTTCCAGGTTCGATCCCTGTATCCAGGTGTCATTTTTAAATTTTAAGAATATCATAATTGTGGTGTCTTCTAAACTTGACCAATGAAATTCTCGACTTTTTCCCTGATTTCCTCTGATCATTTTCTAAAATTCCCAACTCAAAAGCTATTGGTTCAAAATTTATATACACTTGTGTATTTGGAGTGAAACAAAATCCCAAAAAATGGCAAAATTGCATCAATATAATTTACTAAAAAAGTGTTCCTGTTGTTGTTTATAATGTAGTAGACATAATAAACAAAATATATTTTGTCAGTGGCGCCAAGCCTCAAATCACTATTTTTTAATTATATTTTCAAAGATTTTCAATTTAACACAAATTTACATTTTTAAAGATTCACAAATACAAATTTGGATTCGAGATTTGAAAGAAAATTTAAGATTCAAATTTGACCCATCTCTGATAATAACCAGAACACATGTTTGTAAATTATGATAAATATCAAGCCAAAATATATAATCAATCATGCGTCCAACTTACATCAAAAGGCAGAGGCTGGATTTTAGAAATATATTCCATATATGATTTATCAAGAGCATATTGTAGCGCTATGAAACCTTCTTTGAAGTAGCGGACTGAAAAAAAATAAATGCAACAAAAAATATAAATAAATGAAGTAGAATATTTATAATTAAATTGGCCATATTTCTAGAGAAACATATTTTAATACCGCATCTTAGTACTTGTTAAGTTATACCCCAGAAACATTGTTTGATACCATACATATAGATATATAATTTCACTTGCATGGATGCACATTACATTAGAAAAAGCCTATTTAGTAGTTATTATTTTATTTAGTAATTAGTATTTTAGTGATATATATGTATATATTATATCTCTACAAAGAAAACCTCTTTTCAATGTATGAGGTAATTGTATTATATTTGGAACTGTTAGCAATGGTTAAAGTTAAATATAAAAAATTAGCATCCGAGACGAACAGACAATCTACAAATACACTTAAGTGGGCTAATTAACAGAAAAAGGTTAGCGTGAGCACAAAACAACACGGCCGGTTTTGAAGAAAAAAAGAAAACTGTGAAAGTGAAATCACGTGATTGGCTAACTCTTGATACTCGTGCTACTGTAGTGCCTTTCGTGATTAGTGAAGTGGTTAGATCGTGCATCTTAGTCAATGCCTCCAATAGGAAGGTACAGGAAAGGTGGATAGAAACAAATAAAAGGGAACAAACACAATATGGCTTAAATACAATAAAAAGAGAACCCCAGTTCACACTATACTCTAGGGTTGCATGTTGAAGAAAAGTGATTGCTCACACCCAATATTTTGAGTTGGTTTTCAACATTATAAACCAATCATGAGGGAGTGTGAAACGTACAACTTAAATTCCTAAAAGGAAGAAAAATGAAATTGGTAAATAATGATAGGACTCATTGTTAGTATCATGTGAAAATAACAAATAATATAAAGGACAAACACAGGAAATGTACATTGGATGGACAGAGGCAGCAGTGCAAAGAGTGAACTGTGTTCAACTTTTTATTTTAAAACCCGCCTCGGTGGCGTAGTTGGCTAACGCGCTTGTCGTGTTGAGCTCGGCTGCTGAGGACGGGGAGATTGAAGTTCGAATCTCGGTTGGGTGAACTGGGGGTGGTTTTACCTAAAATGGTTTTCCACTCTCCCTTCACGCAAATGCGGGTTCACTTCCTCTAATTCAATCTTCCCAATTCCTAATCCATTAGCGTAAATAGTACTTAAAAACGTATAACCCGAACGGGTAGTAATTATTCATTTTAAAATCCATATAGGAGCCATAGTGTTTTAATACCCTTCTATGTGTTTCCATCCATGTCCATATAAAACAAAACAGACAAAATAAATACTGAACAGAGACTTTATAGATTGGGTTACGCCTATAAAAATTACATCCATTACTGTTTCCAGCCTATGACCTGGGTCACTTTTTTATTCAAGCCGTATATTTTCCACTACCGGCTTGTTAGGCCTGTCATGGCTTCATATGCCTTATAATCGAACTTAGGACTAGCACAGGCACAACATCCAGTCCCCAGCCAGCCATTAATTCATCACTGTGAAAGGGTAAACCCACATATAAGTTTTTGATACACAATTAATATACTAGTTTTAATTAGGGATGTGCGAGACTCAAAAATATCTCAACAATTTGAGAAAAAATAATATCTCAATCTCATCCCAAAAGTTAAAAAATGAATCTCGAAAATTCTAGAAAGTAAAAAAAAGAAGCAAATAATGGCCCTAAGAAATTAAAAATCCAAACCAGGAATTTATTATTTCCAATAGCAACATAACAACCCAAAAATAGGCAGTATCNCCCCCTGCACCATAAAAACAACCTCCGTTAAGAAATGTTTTAGTTAAAAATATTGTTTTTCAAGATCAAACTTTGACAATATAAGCTGTTACATTACAAAATTAAATTAAAATTGATGTTCATTGTGATTACCTATCACTATTTTATTAATTGCATTTAAAATGTGTATGAGCTATATCTCGAGTATTTGAGTGAACTATGAATAAGACAATATAAAGCAAGCGCCAACTCAATAGTCAAAAAGGAACTTTATAAACTATATATTTAGTTTAGTAAACATAATTTACATTTTTGTTCTTTCAAAGGACGTTTTTTTATATTCCCGTCTCGAATTGAAAAAATTGTTTTCGTGCATGGCTAGTTTTAATACTAAACAAATCCAGCAAAGCTCACCAGAATAATCCTTGAGTCTGCTGTTTTCTTTTCCTTCTGAATTCCAAGAAGCTGAGTCTGTGTGCCAAGGCCCAACAGAACTTCTTATCTTGTACTTGAGATTTTTGGTTTGAGAGTTTTCGAATACAACTCCATACACGACATTCTCGAAGCTGCTGTTCAGGCTCAAAGTTGTGAAACGCTCAACTAGCTTCCTCTCCGAATCTACGGGGATAAATCCTGGAAATACATAGAAACAAAACTGTCGTAACAAAACGGTAGTTTTGACTATAGAGTCTAGATACTCGCACAAAACTGCAGGTAGCCTGGAGTTGCTACACATATTTTACTACTATGAAATTCCTCGCTCATCCCAGGTTTTACAGAGAGAATTCCGATTTTCCTAGACAATTTAGATTAAATTGTAGGAAACTTATATTTCATTTTTCATCAAATTTACTAATGTGAAGTCATGCAATGAAATGGGTGTTTAATAAAGGATAATTTGTACTTAATGGGGAAATGTATCATTTCATTACTCAGCCTAACAACATATAAGACCAGGGATGGGACTCTTAAGCCCTCAAATCTCTAAGGATACTCAAGATTTGAAGATTCAAGATTTGACAAAAAAATTAAAATAGAGTATTTAGTTTTCAAAATTCTGAATTGAAATTTGTTTCATAGCTCTAATAGTGCTTATTCAAGACATCTTGTGAATGTGAGGAATGCCAGGCCTCCACTGTGGTTCGGATTCCACGTTAAACTGTAGGTCCTCCATTTCGTTTCACAATAATTACATTAGCGTAAGTGCGTATAACCCGAACGGGTAGTAAGACGCGGTGCTAATAATAATAATAATACTGCTTATTGGTGGTTCAGACCCAACCAGTGCTGTAGTCGAGCCAGGGCAGTACCTTGTTATTTTAATAAATGACAAGGCACCGCCCTTGTGCTTTAAAAGGTTTATAAACGTAGTTTTGAAACAAAAATTTGACACCAAGCCTGGTTGCAATGAGGACTCACAAAGCATAGTAAATACTAGGCCTGCAAGAGTAGTCACACAGGTAAGGTATTAAAGTACATGTGCTATTGTAGCTATTTTAGAACAACGTCCTATCATTTTCTACAGCCTTAACAAACCTTTTCTCCAGGTACTCTAATATCTATACTAATTTCTTGTAGCAGAGTGTCAACGAGTCTAATTTAAATAGGTGTTTGACCAAAGAGAATACCTCACAATAGTAAATGAATAAAGTAAATGATCATTAACAAGTGAAGAGTCTACAAGTTTAAATTAACTTTCTACAATCATCATCATTATTGTTGTTGTTGAATATTTTTCTCTATTTGATTGAAATTATATATGAAAGAGTATAAACAATTTTAAGAAAATCTCTCTTATTGTGTCTTCAGTAACATGCACTTGGTAAATATTTAGCACCGCGTCTTACTACCCGTTGGGGTTATACGCTTTAAGTACTAATTACTCTAATGGATTAGGAATTGGGAAGGTTGTCGAGATTCAAACCTCGATCTCCCCGTCCTCAGCAGTCGAGCTCAACACGACTAGCGCGTTAGCCAACTACGCCACCGAGGCGGGTAGTAATTGAAAATATAACTAATTTGTTAAGAATATAATGGTGCGCAGTGGGCATAGCGAGAGGCGAGGGGTGGCAGTCTACACCAGGTACCATCAGTCAAGGTGTGCCATAGACCTGGTGGTGACAAACACCCGGATCAAGAAATATAAAACAAAACTATACAGATGGAAGAGCCCAGGAGAACCGAGCAAGTACCAACTACACTACAACCTTGTCAAACAGAAATTCAAGAATGGAGGGAAGGATGTGAAGATATTGCCAGGTGCCGACATCAATTCAGGCCACAGCCTACTGGTGGCATAAATTGAAACAAGACTGAAAAATATCAGGCAAACGAACAAGAGATGACTGAGGTGGGGCTTTGAAAAATTAAGAAGAGAGAGTGACATTGTGAAAAATTCAATAGATGGAAAGTTAAGTGAGGTGACAGAAGAGAGTATAAGTGTAGAAGAAAAGTGGAATAGTGTTAAGATTTTTTTTAAGGTGCTAAATGACAATGTTGGTAAAGTGAAGAGGAAGGCACAAAAGCCCTGGGTAACAACACAAATGGAAGAAAGAAAGAAATGGAAAAATGTCAACAGAGAATATATTAGGCTAAACAATGAGTTAAGGATAGAAACAGACAAAACGAGGAAAGAATATAGAGAAATGGCATGCAATGAGATTATTGAAAGGCAAAGAAAAGGAAGGTCTGACTGCTTGTATCAGAAAGTAAAGTAACTGAAAGGGTATGAAAACAAAGGTATGCATAATAGGAATAAAATTAAAACCAAAGGTCAGATGGTGACGGATCATAAAGAGGTTCTAATGATTTTGGAAAGATATATAGAAGAACTGTATGACAAGGAAAATCAACCAGGAAACTTAGAGATTGAAGTAGAAGAAGAGGTTGAGGAAGATGAAAAAGGACCCAGCATTTTAAAGATTGAGGTGGAGGGAGCCATAAAGGATATGCAAAGAAGGAAAACTGCTGGAGATGACGACATACCAGCTGATCTTCAGAAGGAACATTACAAAACTTATAAATAGAAACACAAAAATGGCCCAAGGAATTTCTATACGTAACCATGGTGGTTCTAAAGAAGAAGCAAGCCAAGAAATGCAGTGACCACAGGGCCACCATCCTCATCCCTCATCTCTCATGTGGTGAAGATCGTGGCAAGAATACTTAACAGGTGACTGGAACAGAAAATAGAAAGTGAGATGGCAGGAGACCAATTTGGGTTCAAAGAAGAAAAAGGAACCAGAGATGCCATTGGTAATCTGAAAAAAATTTCATAAAGAGTGCTGGAAGTTAAGAAAGAAGTCTATATTGGTTTCATCGATTGGCAAAAGGCGTTCAATAGAGTGAAATGGAAGAAACTAATAGAAATACTCATAAGATCAGCATCAACTGGAGTGACAGAAGGCCGATTGCAAACCTGTATCTGGGACAGAGAGTGAAGGTGAGGTTAAATGATGGAGAGACCAACAGTATAAAGATATGAAGAGGAGTGAGACAGTAATGCTGTTTGTCCCCCAGTCTGTATGGCGAGTGGCTGGTCAGGGAAGCCCTGGAAGGACGTGGCAATTTCAGGACAGGAGGATGCGTCATCAATGCAATAAAATATGCAGATGATCTAGCATTGCTAGCAAGAATTGCAGGAAATTATGTACTGGCTGTTGGAGATAAAGAGAAGATATGGCATGGAGATCAACAGTGAGAAGTTAAAAGTGATAGTGATTTCAAAAAATTAAGAATATGTGTGGAGTCTAGTATATCACCTCTTAAGAGATATCATTATCACCTTTCACTCCAAGTTCGGCTTCAACTCTCCCCATGACAGACGATGTGAATGAATTCTCGGGAGCATAGAAGACATTCATGTGCTTTGCTTTCCTCCTGAACTGGAGGAAGAGGTCTTCCTCTGACCTGACGGGGTGGTGCCTGATGTCCGTGTGAGGGGCCGGCACGTGGACGGACCGGTCGTACGAGACCGAAAGAGCCAGGAAGAAGAAGGTCGGGATGATGATCTCGAGGATGGTGAGAATAGGGTTGCTCTTGCGAATGACGATGTTCTTCCAGAAGACCAGCAAGAATTTCTTGGAGAAATTGGACATTTTCATCGGGTGGGATATGTGATGCTGAAACCAGAGAGATAATATTCATTTTTATCACCATATTTTACTACCGGTTTTGGTTGTATGCATATAAGATAATCATTCAATTGGGGTAGACCTAGTGATGGGGAAGTAAGTATTTGTTTGGTAATTTACCCACATTTGTATGGAAGAAGAGAAAAAACCACCCTCAGAAGACCTGACCGAGGTTCGAACCCGGATCTCTCAGTCTTTATCCGACAAGTCTAACCAAAGAGTGACCCCTTAGACCATACATGTCCAACCTGCATCAGGCGGGCCATTTACAGCCCCTGAGTGCATTCTGTGCGGCCTGATAGTTCAAATTGATTAGGTATTTTAAATGTGATGTATGACCAACAGCCAACTCCCCAAGAACTTTTGTGGCCCTTGGACATATGACTGTTTAGCCTATTCAACCAATAAAGTGGGTCAGAGCGTGAATAGTTTTCAGCAAAAGGGTAATCCATAAAGCATGTAACGCTGTTGACAGGGGAAGAGCTCTAATGTATACATGGTACTACATAGGAGTAGGGTCGGTACATCACACTAGCGGCTACTTCAGATACAGAGACAAATATCAGAGACGCCTAGTGATGTAAAAACAAAGCCCATCAGATCGGCCCATGGCGTTTAAGGGGTTAAGTTAATGTTAACCGCAGGGAAATAATAATCATATAGTATTGATGTACATTACTCTTAAAGAGATGGATATGTGCATGTCAAGTATGGTTGGAATCTGCTACCTGTGATTAAAAAAATAAATACATTTGAGTGTTTTTTAACTCTGTTATTATGGGTTGCAGGAACAAATTTAGCATTCAATATTAATGATTATATTATAGATTAAAGTATGTTTACATATATACATGTATAAATACATGTTTATATACGGACATCCATCATACTTCATTGTAAGAAAGGACCAAAGTAATAATTTTATGATTTTTAAGAGGATGATTAATCCGACATGTTAGTTCAGACAGTAGCATGTCTGCCTAGTGAGGTAAGTGTCCCGGGTTCAATTCTTGGCATGGTCGAAAAAGATATCATTGATGAAAATTTAGGTTTACTCTTTCAGATTAATAAATTAATGGCCGGGAACTGGATGTTGTGCCTGTCCTAGTCTTGTTGGGGCAATATAGGGAGAGGAGGGACGAATACGTAACCTCCCTGGCTGCGGCGAAGAGGGAAGGCTGGGAGAAATATGTTC
>CABFVX010008730.1:0-22320 GCA_902151425.1 Timema shepardi | reverse complement strand
GAAAAAGTTTCGAGATTGTGTCACGTGAACGACCAATCTCGCAATGGAATCAACTCGAAACATCTCGGGGATAGGCCCACTGGTTCTAGGTGTGTTACTTTCCTAAATTAGGTATTATACGTGATGGGAGACGGGCTCTTAGCACTGGAAAAATCAAGTAATGTTGCTATAGTTCGTTCAACCTAACACTGGATATGTCCATAACAGTATTTAAAACGTTAATGAAAAACTCTCATCCTCCTCAAATAAAGTGTCGTCACTTTGACAAGTGGTATATATTGAAATCACTTGGCACAGTGAGTGAAAGGTGAATAAATAAGAAAATGCTTACTATAACTTAGACACTTTCGGAAAAGGCGAAAATTATCGTGTACGGACTATATGTTATTTTTTGCCTTTTCTAATTTTTATCGCGTTTTTCAGCACTTATCTAAAAAAAAAATATGTCAATATTAGCCGAAGGGAGTTGAGTTTAAGAACGTGTTGGTAATAATGAGCCATTTTAAAACCTAAAAATGTATTCATTAAAATAATGAACTTTTAGAATAGTTATTATAAGGTACTATCAATTAGCCCCCACCCTCAAATATGTTACGTAACTCTTGTATTTGTATTCATTCATAATTCAAAATAACTATTTACTTACTAGTAGTAGATGGAAGGATAACATTGGACTTGGAGGAAATAGGGTGTAATGAAGTGGACTGGAAATAACTAGAGCAAGTTAGGGATAGAGTGTGGTGAGCTAGACTGGATGGAATTAGTTCAAGATAGGGATAGGTGGCGTACTTTTGTATGTGTGGCAATGAACTTTCGAGTTCCTAAAACCATAGAGTAGGTAAGTAAGCAATGATATTACAATATCACAGTTATTTTGTATTTAAAAAGAATACAATTTATAATACCGCAGAACACATTGATAGTTTTCTCCCTCTTCCCCTTTTATTAATATTAATTAATTTGTCCACTTAGTCTCACTGCCCGTTCGGGCTATACGTCTACATATTAACCTCGTCAATGTGGTAGAGATGAGGACTGTAGAGAAAATGTGCCAATATTCACGGGAATGGAGAGTGGAGAAGCATTTATCAAAAACCACCTTGCATACAACCGATTAGGATTTGATCCCCAATCTACCGGTCATCGGCAGTTCAGTCTATTACGAAATTGACACCTTAGACCATTTTATCACTGAATTTGATGGCTTTCCGTTTTGGAAATCTTATTACAAGCTACTAAAATATATTTTATACTGCACCTTAAACACGTTTTATCTAATAAAAATGTATTCAACTGTCAACCATCGATATGCCTATATTAAATTATTATTATTTTGTTTATTATTTTATTTTAACAGGTGTGTAACGTACAGTACAAATGGTGCTATTAGTGTAGCGTATTTTTAGTGAACCCCAAACCTTTTACCTTCTTCAATGACAGCCTGGTCTAAGGCATCACTCTTGCAACAGTTTGGCCCGTCAATTACAGGCGGATCGCGGTTCAAATCCCGATCGGATGTACTGAGGGTGATTTTTCCTAAATGTTTTTCCAATCTTCATAGAGGCAAATGTGGGTTCACTTCTTACAAATTCAACCTTCCTCATTCATAACTCAGTGGAGTAATTAATAAATATGCGTATAGCCTGAAAAGGTAGTAGTAATACGTGGTACTAAAAAAAATCTGAGCCCCTCATTCACTTCCCGACTAATCTACCTTGGCACCAACTCAACCAGGCTTCAAACTAGAGTCCTTCAAAGAGTGTTACTCAGCGGCTGAACCACAACGCTCCCACGACGGGCAGGGCTTGTTTCCTAGGCGTGTGTGTGTGTATGAGGGATTAAACATATTGGTTTAAATTATACAAACAAATTACGAAACAGAGGCGTAAAAACAGCGATGGGTGGCCGAGGGGTGGCCTACCTCTCAGGCGAATGAATCACCTCACGGGCTTTCTAGCGCTACGCATCTTTTGTGTTTGGCACCGCCTCTTACTACCATGTTTAGGTTATACACTTATGTACTAATAACGCTAATAGTTTCATAAATGAGTAAGGTTATATTTAGAGGAAATGTACCAGAATTTTCTTGGAGGGAAAGTAGAAAACATTTTTAAGTTCCCTCAGTACACCCGACCTGTTTGTATTGGTTTAGGTCTTCTACCAGCAATAATAATACGTGAACCTGTCCTCTATTTTAACATATTTACTATAGATAGAAAACTATTTTAATAATAATATTTAGCACCGCGTCTTACTACCCGTTCGGGTTATACGCTTTAAGTACTAATTACTATAATGGATTAGAAATTGGGAAGGTTTAATCAGAGGAAGTGAACCCGCATTTGCGTGGAGGGAGAGTGGAAAACCATTTAGGAAAAACCACCCCAAGTTCACCCGATCGAGATTCGAACCTCGATCTCCTCGTCCTCAGCAGTAGATCTCAACACGACAAGCGCGTTAGCCAACTACGCCACCGAGGCGGGTGAAAACTATTTTAATTAATTGTTTAACTAGATGGTACTAGGCACACAAATGGTATCATCACACCACCTACAAAATAACTTAACCTAGGACATCCCCCACAAATACTACAAACACAACCCTAGGGCAATATGAATCCGTACACACACCGTAAATTATGTTTGTCAGCACAACCAGGAATCGAATTGGGGCTCTCTATTCTTGTGGCCGACCACTTGAAACACTTAGCCACGGGGCTAGTCTAAAACACTTGTGGATTTACCAACAATATGAACACTATCCACGCCTGATAAGTAGGCCATATTTAGCTAATTTTACATCTCACTTTTGGCATCAATTTCTTTACAAATCTAGCAATATTTTTTGATATTATTTGTGTTTGAATATGCACTATAAATTGGCCGTGTTTAATAGAAATCTTCACCTGATGGTTTGTTTAATTCAATTGGTTAAGATAATGACGCGCGAACGACTGTTTTAATCATGTACGTCACTTTAAGTAACTTATGTTAATCCTAAAATATTTTAATAAAGTGTTGAGAGTGAACTATGAACCACTCTATCGAGCACTGGTGAGAGATGCACTGACGCGACACGCCAATCACTGCGGTGGGGGAAAAAAAGCAACGACCGATTGAGGGAGCCAACAAAATCGAGACTACGACAAACCCAGAAGTAGCAACAAAACATATGGTTAGAGCCCTCTTCCAATCAGAGAACACGTGGCCTATGAGTTTGCCTAATTGGAGTGCCATCATGGTTCGTTCGTCCCCGTGAATGTTCATGGGCAGATAGGGTCGACCATAAGTCTAGAGGATCCTGGTTCGAATTATAAGTGGGTCTGTCAAAGATATTTACAATTTGTGTACGGGTCCATCCTCCCATCATATTAGTAACGATTTAGATGCTAGAACTTGATATGTAGTATTATTCATTTTATCCTTGATTACTTAAAATTTAACAGTTGAAAAAAAAAACATGGATCCGGGAATCAAACCGAGGAACTTTAGCATAACGCACCAATGTTTTACCACTAAACTATCCAGGACTCGTCCCATGCTCAAGATCAATTTTCCTTCATAGCAAATGTTTAAGTTATTTTATACCAAATTCTGTCGTCAATAAGTTAGGTCAGAAACTGTTTTTACTTAGTCTTAACGCAAATTTTATTTTTGCGGCCTGTGAAGTTTCTCGGGAATGTAATCTGCTCTCTTTAGTCGAGAAACAGAACGTTTAGAATTATAAGAGGGAAATCCATTAAAGTTTCACTTATGTTCATCTTTAATTCCTTTCTTACATCTATTGTATTAAACTGACGTATCAAAGATGGTATATTTTAGTCGGAAAATTTGTTTATTACATAGTTAAATATGTTTAATTTACCATATTTTATTATTTCATTCACAATTCATTTAGCCTACCTGTTCTCGGTTTTACATAGCTTGACAAAAACTAGCCGATTATGTTCTGGCCCACCACTAGACTCTTGTATTAAATTGTGGCTCTCAGGAACTTTTCAATTGGAAATCTCTATCCAAATTATTGGGTGTTATGGTTTCTAATTATTCCAAATTACTTTTCCGACAAGTGAGGATATATTTAGACGTACCTTGCTTACTTTAAACACTTACTAGCGCTTTTATTTAGATAAAATTGTTTTAGTTGAGAACACTGGTAATATCAATTAAGTTTGTTCTATAATTATTATCGCTAATCATTATTATTGTGCAGTATCTTTGAAAATGGCTGGATTTGTTGAATTGTCATGTTTGACTTGGATGACAATTTTGTTTTACCTTACCTGTATGAATGCTTTTGTCGATTCCACACAATCATTAAAAAGTCATGATACGTTTGCTGCACAGTTACAACCAACCATAACCTTTTTATACTGGTAAGTACTACCATCACTCAACCCGTTCGGGCTATTCATAACAAACTAATTTAAAGACATGGGATGAGGAAGGTGAACTAATTTAAAGACATGGGATGAGGAAGCTGGAGTTAAAAGGAAACGGATAAACAATCGCCTAGATAGTATGGAAAAATTTTATTCAAATTCTCATCTTGGAAAATAGCGCCCTGGTGCATTAACCTACTGGTATTCGAACCTAATGCAGACCCTGGATCAGAATATAGATGTATAATAATGCATTCCTCTAAAATAATGCCGAATATATCGAAAAAGATGTTCTACTATAGCTGGGGGGTACACCAAGCAACCAGAGAGTGGTGGACCATTTAGTAATCCTTCACTAGCATGAAATAAACAGATATTTTTCTGGTCCTTTGTCAGAAGCATTACCCGTGATATTAGTATATGTTTGACTCTAAGGGTAGTACCATTTAGCCTAACTTACCGTGTATTCCTTACACGTTATGGTGGGTGTTTTTTGGTGGTCCCTCTCTCGTTGAGGGCTGTGGGCATTAGGAAGGATACACTATTATGTCCCCCCTTTTTTCTTAAGAAGGACTAGCATATTTTTCTGGTTTTAAATCTCAAACAATAAATCCATAACTACATAAAGTATGTATGTATAATTAATAAATAAATATAATGGTAATCAATATTCAAACTCTAGATAATGAGACTATCTATACCCACCTCCAAAAGACAGATGATTATGAAAACTAATATTTCTTGGCCATTTTTATAAAATTTATAAGTGGTCTAGTTTGTCAAATATTTGACTTGAATTTAAAAGTACCCTAGCTTGAAAAATATGTACGTTTGATCTATATTGTTAAGTTAGGTAGGCCTACTTAAAAGCAAATTATGTAATTGACTATTCTTATTTTCTTTTGTTAGCATGTGATATAACTCTTAGTAACAAGTTATGCTAACACACTGCTTCCAACCCACTGACTAGGCTTATTTATAAGAAACAAAGACATGCTTCGATGACCACATGGTCCAAGTTGTTATTCTTGCAATAGACTAGACTGCTAATGATGGGTAGATTGCGTTTTGATCCCAATTGAGTGGTGTTTCCTTAATGGTTTTTCACTCTCCCTCCACACAAATGCTGGTCCACTTCCTTAATTCAACCTTCCTCATCCATAACACATTAGAGTAATTAGTACATAGTTGTCTAACCTGAACGGGTAGTAAGACATGATACTNACTTAAAAAAAAAGTAACCCAGTGAGATGTGTATAGCAATAAAATAAAATATGGTGTTAATCTTGTATGCCAGAGGAAATCCAATCTCATTTTGCTTTGGATTTATAAGGTCACTTTACATATGACTCATTACATTCCAAACGGACAAGGACATATTTCTTTTCTCTTTAATTTATTTCACTAATCATATGTTAGTTTTTTGGTCCTGCCACAATTTTATTTATAAAGTACACTGTGTAGGCTGTATTTGAATTGAAATTCCCGACTGTAAAATAGACTTATAGGGTTCCATTATTTTTATATGTGAGTTATAACAGAATTTATAAGTGCAGTCTTACTACTGGTGAGATAGACATGAAACGTTACTGCACGCAGGAATATAGGGTGGTGCGGATGACAGTATTGTAATTGGGATGAACAAGGTAAAGTAGAAAAACCTATATTTTATTCTGATATAAGACCGGCTTCACTAACTACCACCTTCCATGTTGTCACCTTGCAGAACAAAATAAACTTTAACTATCAACTATTATTCACCATAATTTGTCCTCGCATGTGCACATTTTATTTTACCATACCATGTGTTTACAATTAGCCTAATTCCCATTAACTCATATGCAAACACGTTTTTAGTTAAATAATTATGTACCTAATTTAACTGTTATATGTATTTCCAGCTACTCGTGAGGTTATAGAAAGGTGTTTGAGCAATATGCTGAGATTCTTCAGCAGAAATTCCCAGACATCAGTATCCATGGGGACTTGTACCCACCCTCAGATTTTATGATGCTTCTTGCTAAATTTTTGGTCAGTATTATACATTTAGGACTATTTGGTTTTCAAATAATAGAATTCATCTTGAATATGAGTGTTGAAAACAGTCAGTATACAACTCTACATATTGTATAATTATGTATCAATTTTCTATGTTGTCAAATAAATAAATTTTTATGAGTTTGAAAACTTTTACAAGTATAAAAAAAATATGTTTAGATAAACCTATCATGTAGTTTGCTTCAACAATCAACTGAAAGGTGTTTTTAAAAAATATTTTTAAATTTGCTATAATATTCTAATACATTTATAAAACTGATACTTTCAAAATGTATTACTTATGGATTTCTTTTCTATTTGAGTTAATATATTCTGAATAGTAATTTATTTTAGGTGACTTGGTTGTCTAGCGGTAAAGTGTCCGATTTCTGTGCTGGGGGTCCGTGGTTCAATCTATGGTCCTGGCATAGAGTTATCTGATTGCCAAACCCTTCCTTCACCTCATACAAGACGTGTATTAATCACAACTTGTGAATGTGTGGTATGCCAGGCCTCTATCATGGTTCGGATTCCACGTTAAACTGTAGGTCCTCCAGTTCATCTCATAATTACCGTACCATTACACATTAGCGTAAGTGTGTATAACCCGAACGTGTAGTAAGATGCAGCAATAATGATGATGATAATAATTTATTTTAGTTTAATTAATTGCCATATTGATTAAAGCTGTTTTGTAAAAAATATGTATGTTAAAAGAAATTAAATTTCACAAATATAGGACTACAGACCGTTATTATTAATTTAAATTAACAAATTTGCAGAAATGTTCTTTTCATTAAAAGATTGTGCAAAATATACATAACTCATATATATATATATATACACACACACACACTATAAAATAACAAAACAATAGTCTGTATAAGAAAAATTGTAAAACTCACAGTCCCCAAATTAAAAAAAAAAAATTCACATTAGTTTTTCAAATTGGACTTCATATCTTAAAGCGAAATCACACATCTGCATAAATAATTTAATTTTTTTTTTCAGGGGTTTGGCAAAATGTTGCTCATGATTTGTATAATAGCTAGTATTAATATATTTACATATATCGGTGTTCAACCGATGCCTTCTTGGTACAATTGGTGTATCTCCAACAAGTTTTACGCCTGCATGATGATATTTTTCCTTTGTAATGCCTTGGAGGGCCAGCTGGTGTCCACAGGTGCATTTGAAATCTACTTCAATGGTGAGTGATCTATTTTAAATTATTTTACCCCTGTTGTAAATAACCAGTTTACATTTCTACTTATTGCTACTCGCATCGGTGGTCACTTCGGGTGTACTGAGGGTGGTTTTATCCTAAATGGTTTTCACCCTTTCTCCACACAAATGCGACACTTTCTCTGAAACTTTAGCTTCCTTATCCCTATTCCATTAGCATAGTTAAAGTATGAATATAACCTAAACAGGTACTAAAATACTTTGGAAAAAAAACTAATTGATAACTTGTTTCTTTGTTGTGAGATTGCGATATTTTATCTATAACTGACACAACTTTCCTATCCAAGCTTGCAGATCAGACAATCTCTTCTCTAAACTTCTTCAAATTGAAGCTATTCACTGAAATATTTTGTTTATTTGTTTAGTTTTAAGCTAAGGGTTTATATGATCGAACATCTGTAACAATACAGCTTCTGATTGATAATACAAGATGCGTTGTTTCACCATCATTTGAGATATTTTGCACTAGATACTATAAGTTGTGTAGCTCAAATATTCTAAAACAAGATTGTACATATAATTATTTACTTTCATAACGTGTTACTAGTTTTAAATTACTTTTTACAAAGAAACTCAACTTTAAGAACTAATTTAGTTTCAAGTAGGTCCACATTTCCTTAGTGTTAACTTACACTTATTCTCAACTGAACTAAAACATCTCTGTGAAAAATAACCTTGGGCTGTTATAAAATAAGTTTTTTTGAAGAAATTCAACACCTTGTATTCTTTAAACTCCATACTCCAAATTAGGTTCTCATGTTGACCACATATCCACTCAAGAAAAAGTAGCGTAGTTAAATGGTTTTTCTCCCACGTCATGTTTTTCAAACATTCTTTCAGACCTAGTTAAATTCTCTCCAGTGGCCAGCTGTCTTTATTGTTGATGTTTTTTTTGTTGTTGCTTCATTATTTCCTCTTTTGCTCTACCTTTGTTATAGTACTACTGATTTAATTAAACTTTGTTTGGGCATTCAACCTTGAAAATAATATGTCTAGTATTCTAGATATTGAACAAAGCAAAGTTGGATCGTGCAAACAATGCCATGTGTGTATTATTATAGTTTTAGCTAAATAATAAGTTTTCTTCTTTGTAGGTGTGCCTGTGTGGTCCAAACTCGACACTGGAAGAATTCCACAACCACAAGAACTCTTTAGGATACTCGAAACTCAGATATAAAATGTATAGATTTTATTGAATATTCAATTACGCCTATGAGCAAAATTTGTTAGAAGTGATTTGTTACATTGTTAGCTTATATTTTTTTTCTCTCACTTAAATGCACAAATTGAAAATGTTTATTTGGCTTGTTTAAATATCAGCAACAGTTTATTGCCCCATTGAATTAAATAAGTATTGTTTAAGCAAACAATGAAAGGTTACCTATAAAGTGGAGTCCTTTCACTGAGGTATTCTGGATGCTACATTGTTGAAATAATACTTATTTTTTCATGGGACAATTTGATCCCTACATTGTAAACGTTGCATGTGAAATATAAGTTTGTACAGTTTAATTGGTTTTTAATTCTTACATAAAAACACATAATTGTGTATCAACAAATACATCACCTATTTAGTGCATGTACATGTGTACATTTGTACATGCATTAACATAAATGCTTACCATTTTATAATAAAGGAAATTAATAAATCTAAAGAAAAAGGAAAAATAAACTATTAAGAGTAAATTTGATTAAGTGTGAGAAGAGTCCAATGCACAAAGGTGGCATCTTCTTCCTTTCTTCTGTCTTCTATAGTAGAAGTAGTTACACACACATTTTAACTCACAAAAAATATATATATTTATATATATACACACACCACTAATTCCTGCTATAAAATTCCATGCTTTTCATAAAAGAAGAATTCCCATTTTTTCAGACAACTTGGATTGAATTATAGTAGAATGTTGTTTCATTTTTCATAAACACACATAACTAATGTGAAGCCATGTAGCTGGTGTTTAGAACATGACGATTTGGGATTTATAGGCAAATGCAATGGTTGCTCAACCTAATTTTTCAAGAAAGGGAATTAAGTTATCTTTGAATCATTTGTTTTTAGTTTTTCAATAGTTTATTTTATTTTATTTTTTTTCAAAAGCCTACGGTACTATTTAAAACTTTCAATTAGATTCAGTCGGTAGTGTCTCTCTCTACTATACTAACGATTCCAGGTTTGATTCCCAGCATGGTCGAAAAATGTATCATTGGTGAAATGTGGGTTCACTCTTTCAGAGTGAGTAACTAACAGCCGGGGACTGAACGTTGTGCCTGTCCTAGTCTTAAATTTGGATCATAAGGCATATGAAGCTACGACAGGCCTAGCAAGCCAGTATCGGAAAATATATGACTTGAATAAAAAGCATCATGGCCAGAAACAATAATGGATGTATAAAAAAAAAGTAAATAAAACATTCTAGTATATTAATTGTTTGCTTTTTTCATTCAGCTCTGTGTTTTCCTAACAAAAAACTTTCAGTTCTCCAGGTTTACATGGCAACCCTGACATTTTATGATGGTATATCATGTCAGTCTCGTAAACCATTCTAGTCTTTGTGATGTTCAAAGTAATTTAAATATAAAGGCCTACTTTTGAAAAATATTTCAATTTAGCCTAAATCAGTGTGTATCAGTGAGCTACAGCCAGCCCCTGTAGTGTCAGGCCATATTACCTTATTTTGAAGGCATTAAAGATAAAATCGCTGAAAAATTTAGGACCAGCTATTAATATCGAGTAATGGAATAGTTCTTTCTGTGTTTATTTTCCCCTTTAACTCTAGTAATTTGTTTTGCTTTGTTGAGCACTGGATGTATAGTCCAACAAAACTGCTGCTAATATGATTGTAAGTACAGTACAATTTTCATAGAAAGGACCTTATCCTACAGAAAATTTGCTAGGGCCCTATTTCTACAGACTATCCAGTGTAGGAGTGGTAGTGTCAGCTAGTAAAGTCACCAGATCTACTTTCCTGTATCCATTATTCAAACCAAATGCTCTGCAAGACCATGTGTTGAGCTGCTGTCACTTTTGGCAATCAAAACTTTAACAACAAACTATTTGGTTATAATTATTTATTTTTATGTAGTTTTACATTATTTAAATACAAACTTATGAAAATAACCATTTGGAGGTTTTTTGTTTTGTTTTTTATGCAGCGTCTGTTGATCAATTAAAACAATATTCCGTTGTGTTCTTGCGCATGTATCTACAAAATAAAATTTTCATATTTTGCATGTCTCTATAAGAGCCTATATGAATATATTTATTTTATAATTCATGGTGGCCAGTTATAAGATGATAAAAGTGTGAATATAACATTTTTTTAATTTATTATTTCATGCACTATCTCTCTTTTGAACACAAAAACATGTCAGCTATCAATATTTAAAGATTCAGTTAATAATTAAGAAAAACCTTTTCTCGACTTATCTATTTCACAGGGTAGCCTATGTTAGATTTAAAAGTCTACAGCAACCACGCCTTTATAACATTTTGCTTTTTTTTATGTTGCAAACTTGTGTTTTTTAAGTTAATAAAAAATAACCAAGCTTAACATAACCTTTCCAGTCAAAAATTGAATTACAATAACATTTTGGATTAATTAATACATTTTACTTAAGACTATTAATTTGCATTCAAAGTTATCATATGTGTACTCTGATAGACATATTCTAATTAATTATTTAACTAGGCCTAGCTGACCAAAATATTTTTTACTTGTGTTTTTTAAGTTAATAAAAAATAACCAAGCTTAACATAACCTTTCCAGTCAAAAATTGAATTACAATAACATTTTGGATTAATCAATACATTTACTTAAGACTATTAATTTGCATTCAAAGTTCTCATATGTGTACTCTGATAGACATATTCTAATTAATTATTTAACTAGGCCTACTCGACCAAAATATTTTTTACAAGGCAATGTTTTTGTATTAAGTAATATAGTTTCACGAAGAAAGCATAGATAGACATTCTTTACCCTAAAAACCTTACGTTAGACTAGTAGGCTAACTTTCACATATTTATGTTCGGTAAATTACAGATGTCAATTTTTATTGTTATTGTTAATATATATAAAGTAACATTAATAATATAGTAAAATATCAATATTGGCTGCAAAAAATGTTATTTTTATTATCTGACAGGCTCTTTCTACATATAGGAATAGTTACTGTATGTATTAAGTTTATAAACTTGATGTAGTTTGAACAAGGAAATTTTAATGAATAGCTCAACTAAACTGTCTTCTGATTTTGTATTTATTGATTTGTTATTATTTCTATACATTCAATCATTTCTTCTAAACGGTACACATACAAAATTGCTACTATTTTTTTAATGCTTAAATTAACACACTAAGTTTTAACTACACATAAAAATGAAAGGTTTTTTGGCAGTAAACACCCTTTACATCAACTTTGTCATGTATATTAAGCAGTTGTGTGTTAAATTTCATATAAAATAATCAACTGGTAAACAAACCTTTGCAGCTTAAAATGTTTATTGAAACCTTAGAATATTTTCACTAAAACATCAGATGCTTTGCGATAATTCATTCAACCTCTCCCAAGTAGATAAGTTTGTCGCTCGAGCCAGACACAATGATTGGCTCTGAAGGATGGAAGTCAATATCATTCACACATCCATTATGCCCAGGAAGTTTGTAGAGTATTCTACGAGTTGTCGTATCCCAGATGTAAACAAATCTATCAGCGGAACCTGCAGACACCTTAGAACCATCTGGTGCCCACGCACAACGTAATAGATTCTTCTCGAAGTTATGCTGATGTCCCGTCATTATCTTTACACATCTCTCTTGGGGTGCAAATGGCCGAACATCCCAAATACGAAGAGTATTATCCATTGAATTGGAGAGCACATATGATCCATCAGGTGACAAGTTGAGTCCAGTCACTGTATCAGCATGTCCTTTTAGTCTATACAACACTGCATTCTTTCTAAGGTCCCAAACTTTGATATCATTGTCAATACCAGAGGAAAGAATTTGTTCTGCAGTATCACTGAAAGTGACTGCAGTCACTTGATATGTATTATTCAGTGTTGTGCAATGGCCTCGTTTCTTAGGGTCCCAAAGCTTAATTGTGCAATCATCTGAACCACTACATACTAGTTGTGGTCCACGGCGAGCCGGATGACATGAGTTCACGAATGTAGTATGTCCTTTTAGTTTTTTCACACGGACACCAGTCTCAAAATCCCATAAGCCTAGAGTGTGGTCTGTACTTGCTGTATAAATTAGGTTTCCGTCAGTTGAAAATTTCAATTGCATGATTGCCCCACTATGTCCGGTCATCATAGAAACATTTTCACACTCCCCATACACATTCCAAATTAATATTTGGCGGTCAAACCCGGCTGATGCCAGATATTTGCCATCTGGATGGAAATCTACTGTAAAAACTTCCCCTTGGTGGCCTTCTAGTAACATTATAGGTGCTGATAAGCTAGATATTCTTGGTGGACCTGTATCACTAGAGACTAGACTCGTACCTTTACTTTCAACAATCGTGAGCTCAGCCCTCGAGCGTTTCACAGTTACCAAAGCAAGATCGTCTCCTTTCCTTTTAAGATCCATCATTTTAGTGATAGAGGTTGTTCAGCTTTAAATAACAATATTTGTACTTTTACGATTCAACCAACTTCCGAAATTCGTTTAAATAATTTAGTCTTTAAACTTGATTAAGTTTATTTGCATACTTTTTAAACTAAAAGCTCACTTGTTTGATAATAAAGATATAGATTCAAAGACAGCCATGCCATAGATAAGAGAAACCAAAGTAAATTTCTCAAGGTATTATATAACTAAAAGTCCCTTTTTAAAACAAATTTCCCTTTCATAACAACTTCTCCGAGAGCGCTAATAACTGGGTTGTTGGTAGCGTAAACACCCTCTAGATTTATTTGGTAAATGAGTAATAAATAATAGAGCTATAAGATATCTTCTTGGCTATAATTTTTTATTCCCTTCTCTTTATTTTATATAAACTTTAGGCTATGCTCACAGTAGCTTCGTATTCGGCCGACGGCTGTGCCTGTGGTCAGAGTAACGTCGGTTTAGGCCGAAATCTGTGGTTTCTTAAACACACTAGCCACAAATTACTATAATATTATGGTCAACATGCTAATGTTATTAATGTAAAATGTGAATTTTTGATTAAATAGGTGTATCCCTATTTGGAAACTTTTTTAATGATTATTGTTTATTCCGAATGTTCTATCATGTTATAATAATTAAAATATTCTTACTAAGCAAAACAAATAGCTTATTTTTGCTAAACAAGTTAATTTAAAATAAAAATACTTAGGGGAGGGTGGGCCACCATAAGACATGGGCCACCATGAAACAATTCAAATTTCACCCTTAATTCAAATATTAGCTAGATCAAAATCTAGTGGCAGACTAAATAACTATCTGCTTAATTATAGCTCTTTTTGCAAATGGCTGCATGCTGTTGGTTACAAATTATTGTTTTCAGTCTATGTTTTGTGTTGAAAAGTTATTTTTTGGAGTAATTTTACAGTTTGATTTGCGTTCAAAAACAAAACAAAAGGGTAAGTATTTAAAATGAAGATACACCCCAACTCAATCAGTTAGGCTTGCTGAGAGTATTAAAACATTGTTTTTATATTTACTTAAGTTAGCCATAATTGTTTTATTTAAGCCTTTTTGGGCCTCAATGAGACAAAATATTTGGGCCACGATGAGACATGTCTCATCGTGGCCCATGTACATACTTTGATTATAAGATTCATATATACTAAATTTAATCATTATTTCCCAATAAAATATAAGTATAGTCTTGAATAAACAACATACTGTAGTTTGTGTTCTTTCTTATTAGGCCTACCGTCAATTATAATGTCGAGAGGAAGGAAAAGGAAAAGCCAAAAGGGAACTTTCTCTGAAGAAAATATGCAGAATGCTGTACGGCAAGTTTTGTTGGGGGAAGAAGGTAGAAAACTGTCTCTTCGGGAAGCTGCTTCTTTGAATGGAGTATCATTTCAAACATTGCAAAGATATGTTAAGAAACAAGTGAGTAATCCTAACCCTGAAGTCAAAGTTAAAATGGTCGCTAACAACAAACATCGTTTATTTTTCAATTCGGAAGAGGAAAAATCTTTAACAAACTACATGGCTCAGTGTTCTAAAATGTGCTATGGAAAGTCAACTAAAGATTTTCGTGAGTTAGCATATGAGATGGCAAAGATTAATTCAAAAACTATGCCTCCTTCGTGGGAAATAAAACAGAAAGCTGGGATTGATTGGCTCCAGGGTTTTTTAAAGAGACATCCAGAGCTGAGTATCCGACAACCAGAAGGTTGAAGTATCTCCCGGGCAATTTCCTTCAACAAACATAATTTCAACCAATTTTTTAACAATATTGAGAATGCATATAGTCACTCTCATAAATGTTCAGATGGAAGTCGTGTGTATAATTTTGATGAGACTGGAACCACCACAGTTCAAAAACCAAAGAAGGTAATAGCTGCAAAAAGCACTAAGCAAGTAAGTCAGTGCACAAGTGGGGAACGGGGAACTTTGGTAACGACTTGTTGTATAGTAAGTGCAGCAGGGAACTCCTTACCACCGATAATGGTATTTCCTCGTAAGAACTTCAAAACGCATATGGTGAATGGTGCCCCACCTGGAACTTTGGGTATTGTGAGTAGTTCTGGTTGGATGACAGGAGAAATATTTCCTTCTGTTATGAGACACTTTATAGCACACACTAGCTCCACTAAAGAAAATCCATCTATGCTTATTTATGATAATCATGAAAGCCATCTTACAATAGAAACTCTTAACCTTGCGAAAGAAAATGGAGCTACTATAGTTACTCTGCCACCTCATTGCAGTAACAGGATGCAGCAACTTGATGTGTCTGTATTCTACTCATTTAAGGCACACTACAATTCTGCTGTAGCTTCTTGCCTGCTTCACAATCCTGGGGTTTCAATGACAATATATCAAGTTGCCAGTTGTGTAGGAATAGCCCATGAACGAGCAATGAACCCTTCTAACATCAAGTCAGGGTTTAATAAAACAGGAATATACCCATTTGATAGAAATGTATTTATAGATGATGATTTAATGACTAGTTCTGTAACAGACCGTGATTTACCAGGTACTTCAAATGGGCCTGTGAATGTGGTTTCTGATGAAATTCAATCTACGTCCTTACAACTACCCTCACAGAGAGCCCTATCAACATCATCTAAATTATTTTCAGCTAATGATTATTCAGAAAAAATCCATCAAAGTTCACCTGGTTCAAATTCTTCAAGATTAAACTTGGATTCATCACAGAAGAAACCATTCATCGGCCCTGGCTGTTTAAAAGGGTTTCCAAAGGCAGGAGCAAGAAAGAAACAATGAAATCAGCAACGCAAATTAAGCAGCTGCATACCAACTGACACTCCGGAGAAAAACAGAATTTAAAATAAAACAAAGGAAAAGCTCTTTGGAAAACATAAATTCGCATTGGTAAGAAAATAACTCTTCAATAAGAATAAGAAAATACGAAATAGTGAGCCACTATCATCAGAAGATGAAAATGATTATGGCCTATATCTACCATGTGATAGTTCCGATGAAGAGATAGAGTGGTCACCGGAAATCGACCCAAGTGGTTTTGAGGAGCTGAATCGTGAGCCAGAGTGTGGTGATTTTGTTTTAGTGCAGATCAGTGCAAAGAGAGATATTTTTTTATATAGGTACTGTTGTAGCCCCTAGTGTATCAGGGAGTGATGTAGAAATTTGTTTCTTGAGAAAGTGTGTTAAAAATGAAGGACAATTTGTATTTCCTCCTGTACCTAATTTGGCTTCAGTTCCTCTCGAGGACATAAAAATTATATTGCCAAAACCATCATTTTCTGGCAATACAAAAAGGCTTTAATTATTCTACAAGTTCGAAATTGATTTTAGGTTACTGAACATTCGTTAACAACACAAAGAATATCGAAGGACAGTAGCAACTATATTATCATTAGCTTTAAGGTTTTTTCTTACTAAAAGTAAAATTGTATATTTGTCTCATTGTGGCCCAAGTGGTGTCTCATCATGGCCCATCATTGGGCCACGATGAGACACATGTAAGGATTTATGTTTGTATTTATTATTATGACTAAAAATATTTTTATCTTGGATCAAACCATTGAAATAAGTACAAGAAAGTCTTAAATTTTAGATAATATTTATCTTGGTCAGATTAAATAAATGTACAAAATTACAAAAATAAAAATGTTTATTTTGTCTCATGGTGGACCACCCTCCCCTACTTGCAATTTCCATTTCTGTCACTTGATGCCATAGAATCCTAGAATCATCTCTCTTATGATATAAATTGCTTCTTAAATCCCTCAAACTCTTTCGTTCAAATGCCAAAGCTATTAAATTTTCACAGTCCATCATTTTACTGTGTCTTTCTCAAGATAGAGTACAGACGATCTCTATAAAAATCGAACAGTTCTGCCGGGAAAAAAAATCAATTTGAATTTGTGTGACAGAATATGCTTTAAAAATTAGTATGAAATGGTGATGGTTATGACCAGGAAGAGGTTAAGGCAGACATTATAAAGCTAGAAAGTAGGATGGAGTAGAGCTGAGAAAAGTGCAAAATGTAAACTACCTTGGATGCGTAATTGAGGTGAAAGGTGGAAGTAGAGAGGGTGTAATAAGAAGAGGACAGCATGGAAAGTTGTTCTATAGGTGTGTAAGAGACTTGCCCTTTAAGTGTAAGAAAGTGTTTTACAGGGAAGTACTTGGTATTCACTGTCACATATGCAGCAGAAACAAGGACAGTGACTGTAAGAGAGACTAGGAAAGTGGAGGTCATGGGAATTAAATTTGTGGGAAGAATGTTAGTTGTCGTGAGGAAAAATAAAATTAGTACTAAAGTTCTTCGAGAAAGAGTGGAGGTACATGGAGTACATGAGATAGTGAGGAAGCAAGACTAAGATGGTATGGGCATCTAATTAGGATGCAAAAAAAAAGTTGGAAATAAAGTACTGTACCAGGAAATATACCGCAAGGGAGGTCACGAAAGAGGTGGAAGGAACAGATAACAGAACATGTTTCAGTTAGAGGAAGAGAATGCAAGAAATTAAAGGAGGAATAATTGTTGAAGGATAGAGGCATTTTACTAAACTGATCCAACCACAGGCTGGAATGATGTCTTACATTATCATAAACCCATTATTGGATTTATTATCAATTGCTATTATTATTATTATTATTATTAATTGCTAATTTTATTTGTTTATGGCAGCATTTCAAATTAACTTTGAAACATACATCAGGCCTTCTGGTTGAATGTTTAAATGTAATTAATATACATTAAATTTGTTCCCAAGAGAAGATCTCTAGGAATTCTCTTTATTGGTCATTCTATCTCTTTTGAAGCCACTAAAACTGTTTTTAAAACATAATTTGAGAGTAGATATTATTAATTGTATTAGCCTCCACTATGACTACCATCTACTAGCCTAGCCACTAAAGAGGAATACAAAATACGTTATTAATATTTCTTTCATAGGGGTATCAGTTGTTGAACCAACAAACATCTTACTAGTCTTAATACGATCATAACCTTAACAAACTAAATTGGCATTTGATCAGACTGAGTTTGTTGATTTCATAAAGTGTTGTTAGAGTGCAGCACCTATTAGCCTAACACACAGACTTGAATAGAGGAATTCAATCATCTATAATTTATTTTTAGTCTCTGACATTTTCTATAATGGCTGGTTGTCTTGTTCGTCGAAATATTTTCTTAAAGGGTAATAGTAGTATTAACTAATATTTTAAAATTATATATAAATTAGTTCAAGCTTCCTATTTATGCTTAATATTATAAGTGTCTAAACTTTAACTTCTTTAAAAAGTATTTAGACATTATATAATACCGAAACAAAATGATAGGTTGAAGGCCTACAGTTCTAGCTTCAGCTGATGGGATGACCTCTTAAAAGCCTTACACATAAATGGAAAAGACTTCTAACTTAATTAGTAAATTGAGCCTGCTTCCCTCTTTTTAATCTTAACTAATTTACAGCTGTAAGGTCATTTTAATCACATTTGGTCTTAGGATTCTTGAATGTTATTCTCAATAAAGCTCCTAAATTTGGTAAGATTCATCTTAAATCTAGCAATATTTTCCATGGACACCACCTTTCCCATTAAACCATACCATTTCACCATTGCACTGTTTACAAATTGAACCTACCATAATTTTTTAACTAATAAAACTATTGTTACATCTTACATTTTCTACCTTTACTAAACTTGTTGCCACACAGTCTGGTTTGATTGTTTGAATGACCACCACTAACAAAAAAAAGTACTGTACTGTAATGGTGCGATAACAAACATTCTTCCAGCCTTTTGAACTTATTTTATGTATTTTGGGAACAGTTGCAGGGTACCATCACAATGAAAAGTCAAAGTGGTGTTCTTGTTACACTTATGGTTGCCATTCATACCAAGAAGGTTGAATTGTCTCGGCAAGAAAATGTTAGGCACCGCTTGATTTTTGAAATACACAATTTACACCATAAATTTAGCTTAACTATTTAAAGTAAAGTTTGGTTCTTAGAGTATTAAGTATTTTGATCAATTTGAAGGTTTTTTTTTTGTCACAGGGGCAATCAAAACTTAGCAGTGAAGCCTTCTGTTATAGCCTGATTTTGGTTGGAAGAACAGTAGAGAAAATTCAAACATATTAATTTGCGGCCAACATTGATACTATTTTACAATATGATTTGTGGTATTCTATGGGTATTGATAATATCCATCAAAAATGACAACAGAAGATTTTATGACTTGACATATGCATATATTAAAATGGTTTTAGTAACTTTAGTAACTAACTTCTACTGTTCTTCCTACCAAAATCATACTATAGGTGCTTATTATTTGCATAATAGACATTAGACTACCTTATTTTATATTTGCAAAATCAAAACCATGAAATCCTTAGGTAAAAATTTACGAAATAAATTTGATTAGTTTTAAAAAACAAATAATTCTCTCCAGGATTCTATTTTTTTTAAATAATTATATTGCCCGTTGGCACCCATATTTATCATCATTGTATATTTATAATGTGTCATGTAATTATATTAAATTATTATGTGCTCGGTTATTATTTCAGGATATTTTGGACTGCCTTCTATCAACAATGTACAAGTTTGTCATAACAGCACCCCACCTGCTAAGGTATAGTAAGGAACATAGACTATTGCAGATGTTTTTTGTCGAGAAATATGCCTTTGTGTCTTTAGTGATGTTCTGGTAATTTAAGTATGTCATTGCACATGTTTTTTAACAAGTTAGGGCTTAACTTAGATAACAATAGTTGTAAACTGCATACATACAAGTCATTTAAGGGATCCTCTGTAATTGGGGGAATTTAAACACTTCCCCTTGAATAGTATCCCAGTGAAGATGTTAGTTGGTCCAGGAAACATAGTACCTAGGCCTATAATGTATTCACAATTTCTCGGGTATTTAGGCCTGTCTAACCAAGCAATGAGATTGTCATTCACGGCTACAACTCTTGTTGTTTTTATGTGTCCAAAATGTCAACTTTTATTTATTCCAAGTAGGTAGTTTTACATAGTTTTTTTTTAAATTAAACTTTTCTTGTTCATGATTGATAAAATCTGTAGCCTATTTATGTTTTGTAGACAAAGTATGGTCCACTTAGCGACCAAGACCGTATCTTCACAAACCTTTATGGCCGTCATGACTGGCGTTTGAAGGGGGCTCTTAAAAGGGGTGACTGGTACAAGACAAAGGAAATACTTGTCAAGGGAACTGATTGGATTATCAGTAAGAATATTTTTTTTTATATAAGTTATATACATAAGTTACAGTATTATTTTGTATTTATTGAGGGAACATAAATTGGAAAAGCTAAACTCATATAATAAACATTGAGAATCAAATTCAATGACAAAAAAAGAAGTATTGTTTTTAGTAGCTTGTAGTTTAATTGTATTTAAATCTGGATGTTTTCCATCTTGTGTGAATTTGAAAGAATATCATTCTTTCACCAAAACAATCTCTTAATGGTAAATCATTGTTAAAGTTTAAAGTTCATGGAAGTTTTGTGTTTTTTTAAGATGAGATTAAGACATCTGGCCTTCGAGGCCGTGGAGGAGCAGGTTTTCCTTCTGGGATGAAATGGAGCTTCATGAATAAACCATCAGATGGCAGGTAATATATAATATTTAATTTAAGGGCATTGTCTTTCATGGTTTTTAGGTTTTCATTTGTCTATAATTTTAATAGATTATGAAAATATTTAGGTGAGATGAAAATGTCCATCCAATTAATTTATAGTTAATGCTCTTTACACCAATTTATTCAATAAGTACAATGTGATTAGTTTGTAATTTAGGCTATTAAAATTTTTAAATGCACACTAAATTATTAGATGAATTCAGATTAACCTAATGTACGTGGGTTCAAATCCAACTGGGGCCAACATTTTTCTTGGCTGATAAAAATCTGTAGCACAACTTCCTTCAAAGGGGAAGTAAAGCAGTTGGTCCCTTGTTAATTGTAGCATGAAAAAGAACCCTGGAAAGGGTGTGAAAATAACTTTCTTATGCAAAATTGGTGGAAACCTTTGCTCTGGCTCATAGAAATTCTCGTGTGCTAATATAATCAGCCGGTTTAAAAATGCATGTTAAATACCTCAAATAAATCAAATTGACCTCAGATTATTTATTTACTGTCCACTGCATATTTTACATGTTTTGTTAAAGACCCAAGTACCTGGTTGTGAATGCTGATGAGGGGGAGCCCGGCACATGCAAGGACCGAGAGATAATGCGCCACGACCCCCACAAACTGGTGGAGGGCTGTCTGGTGGCTGGGAGGGCAATGGGGGCCAGAGCTGCCTACATTTATATTAGAGGGGAGTTCTACAATGAAGCTTCCAACATGCAAGTTGCTATCTCTGAGGTGAGAGAGTCAGTGTAATGTAGGCTAAATATAGGATACAACAGATTTTAGATGCGATTTTTCTCGACTATTGATGCATTGTAAATATTTTTTTAGGGTTGTGCGAGTACTCAAAATTTTGAATTTCTATGAGTTCTAGTAGTTCAAACTCTATTCTAAAAGTTTTCCTTTAAACTCAAATAATTATACTTGGAATTTTCATTTTGATCTCAAAAATGCCGAGTTTAATTAATTTGACTCAATTTCGAGGGATTATTTCATAGTAAAGTAAGTCCCTCAATACTTACTTTTGTCTGATTAAAAAACTATATAACTTCAGCTTTAGTAAATGTATTTATAAATCTGAATTTGTGGAACTATAACTTAATTCCGGATACAAGAATATCACTCGGTACATATGTCTTTGATTGATAATGCTCCCCTACTAAATTTTTTCCCTAGTTGTATTGATTTTAAGTGTGGTAACTGGTGAATGTATCAGCCACTCAAAGCTATCAACATTTGCAACTACAGTGATTCTTAATTTAATTTGTTTCTGCTATCAGGATTAATCCATTAGACGACCATTGCATCATTTTTATGTTTAAAAATGAGGTGGCCCAATGGCTAGATAATTTTATAATAAAGGAAAGTGATAACACTAAAGAAAAAGGAAAAATA
>CABFVX010008729.1:0-22334 GCA_902151425.1 Timema shepardi | reverse complement strand
CCACCCTTTCCAATGGGTGCATGCGTACAGCAGTCAAACACCCCGTCGCTGGCACTGTGAAGCGCACAGTTCCATACAAAGATTTTTGTATATTTTTCATAAACTGTATTGTACTACAAAAATAAAGAAAGAATTAAAGAAAAAAGGACTCATTATATTAAATGTTATCGATAATATCAGGTGGAAATAGGGGGTGCTGCAGTTCCGCAGTGTCTATACACGAGCCACCACTGATTTCTACAAAGGTATATTTTATTCGTTTTATAGATTTGATTATGAAATTGTATTCTTCTAATTAATGTATCACCTTCTTCTGTGACTGAATGGTATAAGGTGTCACTCTTTTACTAGAGTGGACTTCCGATGACGGAAATATCGGCGCTCAATTCCCTGTCGGGTGTACTGAGTTTTTTTTTCCGAAATAGTTTTACACTCTTCCTCCATGAAAATGTGGGTACAATTACTATATATAGCCTTACTAATTCCTAAAACAATTATCTTAATCAGTACATAAGCGTATAACCTGAACGGGTAGTAAGACGCGATGCTATATTTAAAAAAAATAACAACATTCAATTGTATATACAGCTATTAAGGGGGAGGAGGGGGTGGCAAATTAATCTTCATACATACTATAATAACTATGATATACAGGATGTAAGAAAAGTGATTGTGGACTTAATATACTAATTGTATTAATGTAATAATACATTTACACCTACCATAGCATGCGTAACGTTGGGAGAGGGAAAAATTACTGTTCCCATATGCTTTCACGTGGAGCATATATTCAATTTCATTGAAATTAAACTCAAAATTTCAATATTATTACATTGTGAATGCAGTTTAAATGAGATATCGAGGAAATGTCTGAGGAAAGGCTCGTATGGACAGAGTCAATAATGAATGGGTGCTGAAGGAATGTGGTTCTAAAGGGAATCCAATAGTTCAACGTGAAATAAACGTCTTACATCGGTTTGATCATGTTGAGAGGATGAGTGTGGATCGAAGCACGAAGCGAATATATGAAGGTAGAGTGTGTGGATCAAAAGTAATGGATAACACGTGTAGAACACAATATGACTTTTACAATGAAAAGAAATGTTAACTGTGATATTCTTTTCACTATAAAAGCCATATTGTGTTCGTTCATTTTAAATGTTTCTATCCATCTTTCCTGTACTTTTCTTCCAAATATAATACAATTAACTCTTAATTAAAGTATGAGCTGTGCTCTTCTTTCCACTGTGACTCCATATTGTTTTAGTTCCTTTTGTATGTTTGTTTCCACCTTTCTTGCATTTTGAGTATATTTCCCGGGAAGTTTGTCAGACGTGATAAAGAAAACTAAACAAATTAAATACATAATATATAATGTATATAATGTTGTGTAGACGGACGGTCATACCAAAAATAAATAATTTAACATTTCGCACATCTCTTCCGAGATGGTGACCTGGTGGTCCAGGGGTAAGGTGTCGGACTTCTCTGCTGGAGGTCCGTGGTTTAATCCTCGGTCTCAGCACTGATTGCCAAACCCTTCCTTCACCTCTGACAAGACGTGTATTAATCACAACTTGTGAATGTGGGTGAATGCCAGGCCTCCACCGTGGTTCGGATCCCACTTTAAACTGTAGGTCCTCCATTTCATCTCGCAATCACCCTACCATTACACATCAGCGTAAGTGCGTATAAGCCGAACGGGTAGTAAGACGCGGTGCTAATAATAATAATCTTCTGAGATGTGAAGGTAAACTATTTTACTTTCTATTTCCTAAGTCCAAGTGTGGTTTGGCGAGTGTGGGAACTTAAGATAGGGTTTGTGATTTAGTTTTCCAGGACAGGAAACACCAGCCTCACTACAATCCTTGTTATATACACGGAGCAAGAGCGTTTATACGTGAGCATTGCTCATGGGACTGCCGGCTGAGGTACACTGCAACAAAATTACAACAAGCTTCTCAACCTCAGTCAATATCGTTAGAATCCTCATTTGTGGTAAATGAAATGATTGGGTTTCACTAAAAAAAAAAGTTGTAGATATAAATGGTCGGTAAATAAAATATTTAGTTTGGTTTTTAAAAATTGCAATAAAGAAACTTTTATTTCAGTGGTATGAAGCAACAAATATATTATTATTATTATTATTATTATTATTATTATTATTAGCACCACGTCTTACTACCCGTTCGGGTTATACGCACTTACGCTAATGTGTAATGGTAGCGTGATTGTGAGATGAAATGGAGGACCTACAGTTTAAGATGGGATCCGAACCACGGTGGAGGCCTGACATTCCACACATTCACAAGTTGTCTTGTCAGAGGTGAAGGAAGGGTTTGGTAATCAGATAAATCTGTGCCGGTACCGAGGGTTGAAGTTCGGACCCCCAGAACAGAAGTCCGACACCTTACCACTAGACCGCCAGGTCACAGATGAACAAATATATAAATTACATCTAAGATTTGTGAATGCCAAACAAATCAAGGATATTATGTTACCATACCATATGTTTCTACCTTCAAATTGACTTGGTTTACATAAAATCGTAGTTATAAGAACTTTTTTTTTTAATACAAGCATATTTTGTTGCTCTCTAAATAGGTCTATCCTAGTCAAGACTCACCCTGAGAATAAATTTAGTTCATTAGTTTATAAAGAAACGAAGATAAAATAAATGTTTGAACACAAATTTAATGTACAGTTTTAAAATCGAAGATACATTTCGAAAACTGCAATTCCAACTTTTAATTAATTATTTTTATCTGCTGATTAGGATATCCTCATTTATACACAAATTAAATAAGAATTAGGAAGGTATAATATAAAATGATTGTACCCTCATTCGCTTGAAGAGTGAATAAGACTGGTCGGGATTTGAATCGCGCTCCTCCATCATTGGCAGTTAAGTTTATTGAGATAGTGATTCCCTAGACGATGCGGCCACTGATACGAGTAATACGTGATATTATTTAAAAACACAATAATCTGTTGAAATGTAATTATTTGTTTCAATTAATTTTGAAAGGTTTAATTTGCACCGCTTATATGCTTATGTAGGTACTAATTACGCTATTGGTTTTAGGGATTAGGAAGGTTATATTTAAAGGAAGTGTACCCATATTTGCATGGAGGGAAAGTGGAAATTATTTTGGTGTAAAAAAACTCAGTACACTGGACTCAGATTCGAACCTCCACCTCCTAGTCATCGGCAGTTTAATCTACTGGGAGAATAGCGCGTTAGATCAAGCGGCCACCGAAGTGGGTCTATTTTAAATGTTACCTTTTCTCTCAATGTAATAATCTCAAAATATACGGGCTTTTTTTCTTTACTATTATTATTATTAGCACTGCGTCTTACTACCCGTACGGGTTGTACGCACTTACGCTAATGTGTAATGGTAGGGTGATTGTGAGATGNCCGTACGGGTTGTACGCACTTACGCTAATGTGTAATGGTAGGGTGATTGTGAGATGAAATGGAGGACCTACAGTTTAACGTGGAATCCGAACCACGGTGGAGGCCTGGCATTCCCAACATTCAAAAGATGTCTTGTCGGAGGTGAAGGAAGGGTTTGGTAATCAGATAAATCTGTGCCAGGACCGAGGATTGAGCCCCGGACACCCAGCACAGAAGTCTGACACCTTACCCCTAGACCACCAGGTCACCTTTTTCTTTACTAAACTTTGTAAACATTGTTAATAGTAGAATGCACTTATTTTTGTTGGCTGTACACTACTTATTTTTGAATCTGTGTTACGCTAGACAGACATGCGAACTAAAACCTGTTCCACGATAATGACCCTTAATTCAATGTTAATTGCAAGTTTCTGCCGATGTGCTGAGCCGATACATAAGTAAAAGAAGACGAGGTCAGAAGATACACAAAGAAAAATAAATTAAATATTCTTCTGAAATTGTAAAGTGAATTAGTTTTACATGAAAAACACAATGGTATTAAAAGACTGAACGACCCTTTACCACCAGAGTAAAAATAGTTATGAGGCAATAATTTGTAGTTATTATTTGTTCACCCTCGTAAGTAATTACCATTCTTATCTTGCGAATATGAAATGGTAATTGAAGTTCGCGAAAAGGTTGTCTAAGTAAAAGTAACGAAGTGCAGATAAGGTGGATATGAATTATTTAAACATTTATGAGGTCACTACTTGATTTTTTTCCCCTTGAATTATGGCTGAAGTGAACTAGTGTGATATATTTTATATTAGGGTTGAAGGTTTCATTTTTTTTTATGTCAAGATATAAATCTTGGATTTGATAAATTACTTGTTATTCATGAAATTTTCACTTCACTTTTGTGTATTACGTACTAACATATTGACTAATGATTCTGAGCGGGTAATTAACAGTTTATAAGGCCTTCATTTTAAGTTACCATTCAATAGCACAAAATTGTGTGTTTTTTAACAAGTGTTACAACACTTAAGATATGGTAGGTGTTAATCTGAACTATTTTTTTTTTACTAATTTTATTATGATATTTTAATCACCAATAGTTTTTCTATTATTTTTTATTTATTTGAGGTATTTAACGTGAATTTTCTGAACCAGCTGATTATAATCAGCGCACGAGAATTTCTATGAGCTAGAGTGAAAGGTCCTACCAATTTTGCCGGGAAAGGTATTTTCACATACCATCCTAGGTAATTTTACATACTAAAATCAACATGGGACCAAAGGCTTTACTTCACATCCAAAGAAAGTTGTGCTACAGATTTTTATCACTCAATAATTCAATTTAATAACCATATAAACACATGAACTTATTGGCATAAACATTCAAACTAGTCTTAAGCATTTTTATCATTTCAAAAAGCAACCTATTTGAAAAGTTTTACTTATTGTGTCAGTAATTATTTCAAAACATTTCCTCTTAGAAAGATGAAGAATATAATTCAATTGGGTGTACTGGTTATTATTGTGGACAAATGTTTTAAACGAATGTGTGACAAGGAAAAACATTAAAGGGTTTTAATAATAAAAGAGCATGTGTGATTAGGTGTATGGATGTTGTTGAAGCGAAGGGAGAATGCAAGGATAGGGGAGTGTGGAGAAAGCTAGGTATGTATGTATATATATGTATATGTATTTATGTGTATGTATATGTATGTATTTATGTGTATGTATATGTATGTATGACTTTTAAATAGCTGAATTTGAATCGTCAGATAAACCGTTATGAAAATAATCCCACATAGCTTAACCTTGATTTCAATCAGAGTAATAAAGTAAATGAAAATGACTAATTGCCTTTCTGTTGATTGGAAAACGAAATTTTTAACAACCCATCAAGTTTGTTTATAATGAAATTGGATTAAGGCTTAATTAACAGCTTGTATTAAGAGTAATGTGGGTGACCAGCGGTCTAGGGGTAAGGTGTCAGACTTCTGTGCTGGGAGTTCGGGGTTCAATCCTCGGTCCCGGCACAGATTTATCTGATTGCCAAACCCTTACTTCACCTCTGACAAGAAATCTTGTGAACGTGTGGAATGCCAGGGCTTCACCGTGGTTCGGATTCCACGTTAAACTGTAGGTCCTCCATTTCATCTCGCATATCACCTTACCATTACACATTAGCGTAAGTGCGTATAACCCGAACGGGTAGTAAGACGCGGTGCTAATAATAATAATAATATTATTTTTCACCACGTCTTACTTGCCGTTTGGGCTGTACGGAGATAATAAACCCAGAGGTCCTGTGTTCGATCTCCTGTGCTTACAGAATTTCTGTGAAGCTTTCAATTTGGAACGGGCTCAACTCAGCCTCGTGAGGATAAATGAGTAACTACTTGAATAAATAAGTAGCAGCTCTTATCTAGAAATTTGAGCTTAACGACAGGGGTATTCCCTGAGCTGACCACATTACATGTTTTCTCCCCGAATGTTGGCACTATCTTCACCAACATGCGGTGACCTCTCGTTTGTTATCTCACCTGTGGACCGACGCAATAAGAGTTAGTTTTAATTACCTAATTTGAATATTAAAGTATAACTATTGTTTTGTTTTCTTTTCTCAAAAAGCTTTTATAAAAATATTTTGTTATTTATTTTCTTGTGTATCGCGTCTTAATATCCGTCTGCGCTGTTTGGCTTTCTACATTGATTAAGTATGGAAAAGGGAGGTAGAATTTAAAGAAAATGTACCCATCATATTTATAAGTTATTAAGGTGAGGTGGATATGGTCGTGAGTTAAGGTCAGTGATTTGGCAGTTTTTATAGAAAAACATTTATTTGTACAAAATAAATAAAATATTGCTCATGTAGAAATATAGAGTTTAATTTTCTTCATATGTTGATATCAACAGTTGTTGAATATCTGTCAAGGATGTCTTAGATTTTTATTACAACTTTTTTTCTCTTCATTTAAAAATTGTGTCATCTAATACCGCTATGCTCATGACTAGATATTCAACAACTGTTGATATCAAGATGTTAAAAAAAAATTAAACTAAACGTTGCTAACGGAACAATATTTTATTTATTTTGACCGAAAAAAATATTTTGCTATAAAAACTGCAAAGTGATCGTACAATTATTAAAACTTTACCATCAGTAGTAAAAAAAAACTGCTTAGTTGGCCGCATGGTCTAAGGCGTCATTCTCACGTTAGCCTAAGACTGTCGGTGATAAGGGGATTGGAGCTCGAATTCCAGTCGAGTGTACTTGGTGTGGTCTTTCCAAAATGGTTTTACACTCTTCTTCCACGCAAATGTGGATTCCCTTCCTCAAATTAAACCTTCCTTATCTCTAACTCGTTAGCGTAGCTAGTATGTATGCGATAACCTGGATAGGTAATAAATTATTATTATTATTATTATTATTATTATTATTACTACTAACACCGCGTCTTACTACCCGTTCGGGTTATACGCACTTTCACTAATGTGCAATGGTAGGGTGATTGTGAGATGAAATGGAGAACCTACAGTTTAACGTGGAATCCGAACCACGGTGGAGACCTGGTATTCCACACATTCACAAGTTGTGATTAATACACGTCTTGTCAGAGGTGAAGGAAGGGTTTGGCAATCAGATAAATCTGTGCCGGGACCGAGGATTGAACCCCGGACCCCCAGCACAGAAGTCCGACACCTTACCCCTGGACCACCAGGTCTCTATTATTATAGGACAGGTAATAATATAAATAAATAAAATAAATAGGTAATACTTTTTTTTACCTAAATGACATGAGTACTTGAAAGAATATTTCCTAAAAAACACATCTTTCAGATTAAAACCTTTCCTATTACTTACGTAACTTACCAATGAAGTAACACTTGTGAATGAAGTAATTGTATTGTTCTTTTCTTAAGATGACAGTGAATAAGAGAGAAGGGAGAGGGGGTGATAAGGGGAGAAAGAAAAGAGAGTGGGTAACTGTAGTGGGGTTGGTATTGTCCCGAGTAAGACGTGGAGCTGTCCGTTTCAAAGTTTACTTAATTATCGGCGAGCGTCACAATGACATGTCGCACGCTCACAGAGCAATTACAAGGAAGACAATTATTTATCTCATTCGACAAATGAGCAGATAATATTAGCAGTAGCATAAGTGGCAAAATTGGTAATTACTTCCGACTAGTCATTAACAACGCCGTACATGTTTTAAGAAAGCTTTAATTTTTCATTTTGCTTCCAAAATAGATGAGTAGTGAGGACATTGCCTACCTATGACGTCACAGCCAGTCAAGATATGATTTCCAGTGTAAATAAATTTACATTTTACTCAGAGAGTTTTAAAAATATAGCGTTGAAATAAAAACCATAAATTCTTAAATAATTCTGAAAATAGTCCTACAATGTCACAAAATTAGTGTTTTCATCTTTAAGTAATTTTTGGGTAAACATATTTTTATATAAATCAGCTACAGCTTAGGCTATTTGGGTTACTCATGAAAATTTCCTGTAGGAATCTTCTTGCCAGGATGTAGATTAAAAATAGGGGGTGCTGCAACTCCGCAGTGCCTATAAACAAGCCGCCACTGATAATACTAATAGTAGTACTGTAATTGTTTACTTTATATAATTCTATAATATTTAATAAATTTAAACTTATGTGAATAGTTATTAGTATCCTAATAGTGTTTTAATAGCTTCTGAGGGTGACCTGGTGGTCTAGGGGTAGGGTGTCAGACTTCTGTTCTGGCGGCCGGGGTTCAATCCTCGGTCCCGGCACAGATCTATCTGATTACCAAACACTTCCTTCACCTCTGACAAGACATCTTGTGAATGTGGGGAATGCCAGGCCTCCACCGTGGTTCGGATTCCACGTTAAACTTTAGGTCCTCCATTTCATCTCACAATCACCCTACCATTACACATTAGCGTAAGTGCGTATAACCTGAACGGGTAGTAAGACGCGGTGCTAATAATAATAATAATAATAGATTCTGCGTTAACCTAGCTAGAGGCCATTAAATGTTAATAAACACACATAAAATTAATAAAAATGCTGATGCTTAAAGAAGCTCATCCCTTTATTGTAAGCGTATTTTATAATTCAAATGTGTAAGTTACATCGTTCTTCTTCTGAATAGTGGTGTTTATTTCCTACTAGATTCTCATTCGCTCGTCACTCGTCAGTCCTTTGAGCTCGTTCGCCCAGTATATCTTGTAGAGGTTGTTACACCTGATATTGTTTTTGTTTTGTTTTTTTAAGTTATATGACGTCCGTCCTCTATTCATTCTCATTGAGAAAGAAATATATTAAAGTTGGATACAATTGTCCTGTCTAAATTTGAGGTTTTGCGGTTCGTTACTGATTTACGAAATCCTTTTTTTTGTCCGATGGTAAAAAAAAACACAAATTATTTTATGAAAACTAATATAATAGTCCTAAGTTGAGGATGATATATATTTTTGAGCATTAAAGGATTATGATATTCTTGTACTTTAAATGTTATTAAGATGTATAGCCCAAGTTATTTGGGGGGGTTTTCCCGCTGAATCTCATGCCCGTCTCTGTTAACTGAATTTGATTACACTAATTGGGATTTTTTTTTTAACATAAGTTTAGAGGAACCGAATTCTGCTTTAAAGAGAGTAAGACACCATTTAGGTGGGGGGGGGGGAACCTCAGTACATCCACCCGGGATATGAACCTTGACATGCCCATCACCAGTTAATAATTTAAAATGAGCTTGATATTCTAGACTATGTGCCCATCGATGTGGGTTGGGCTGATTTATTAATATCGTAATATATATACCATTGTTATTTATTTTTAACAAAATGTTTTAGAGGGCATTTCAGGTTATTACAGACTTGATGTCAAAGTATAAAAGTAATTTCCAGAAAATTCAGCTGCAGCAAGAAGGTTAATGTGAAAAACTAACTTAAGTGTCAAAGATTGGGACTGAACCTTGGTCTTCTAGTTAAAAGTCAAGAGAATTATCGGTAGAATATGATTCACTGGTATTTTAATGTTAGCCTTCAAATGATTTTTTTGTGTGTTTTAGTTCAATTTAAACTTTATGTCAAAACATAAATAACATAGCGAGCGATTCACTAACAAATCGGCGGGAGTTTTAACTTGAAAAGATCCCAAACAATTTAATTTAAGATTATTCCCACTGAGCCATCGATATAGCTTCCGTTAATCAGTGTGGTTGATATGGACTACAAATGATTTTAGGGATTACCAAACTGTATTACAGGTGTAAATAACACTGGTTCGATCACAGATGATACCTAAAGATCGCTTTGTATTTGTGTATCGATGTACAAATATTAAATTCCTAGCGCTCAGGTAGATCGTTTAATATTATGTGTCATGTTTTAGGTAGAAAAATTTTCTATGAAATATTAGAATGTAACAACGTGAAGAAGTGTCCCATAAATATCCTAATTTAAAAAAAAAGTTTCAATATATTTCTTTAATCTTGACCAAATACTTTTGCCTGTCAAACTTAAGTGGCCATGATTCTAATATCAGATGGAAAATTTTAGTTGAGTAGTTTTTATCCATTCCCTATGTCTCAAAACACCAACTGTCAAGGTCATTGAATAGCATTCATAAATCATATATCAAATATTAGAATAATTATAATATAATATATATGTATAATATATTATACATTATATATATACGTGTGTATCTCGCGTCTGGACTAAATTGCTCTTAGAATAGTAGTGGAAATATTAGCTGGTACTAATGTACTAATCGTACATCCTTTCCATGGACGCTCTTTCCATGTCCCGATGAGATGAGGGGATGGCGATAGTGAGTATGAGGGGGTGGAACCAGTGGAAACACTTAAACCTAACTTGAGCCTAATTTACCAAACACTGGTGACCATTGGGTTGGGGTATTCCCCTTTGAGTAAAAATACCCAGCATGGCAGCAGGGAATCGAACCCGGAATCCCTAGACTCGTAGCCAGGTACACTGACCACTCTTTTTAAATCAATTAAAGCAAAAAAAAACTAGAGTTGGATTTTTTTTTTGTAAAATGGTGAAAAATGGAATTAGACCTGGCAGTCTAGGGCAAAGATGTCGGACTTCTGTGCTGGAGGTCCGGGGTTCAATCTTTCCTTCACCTATGATAAGACGTGTATTAATCAAAACTTGTGAATGTTTGGGAATGACAGGCCTCCACCGTAGTTCGGATCCCACGTTAAACTGTAGGTTCTCCATTTCATCTCGCAATCACTCTACCATTACACATTATGATAAGTGGATATTGCCCGAACAGGTAGTAAGACGCGGTGCTAATAATAATATTAAAAGTAAAAAAAGTTGGAGTTCACGAATTGATTAATTATTCTTAGTAGTTATTCCCTTTCTCCTTGTGTTACGATGTCGCGTGAGCATCCACCATTTGACGGCTAGTTTCTACGTAATTGTTAAAGTTTTTTTCATTATCATTCAATAGTATTAATAATGTTTCACTTGCTTCAGTGGCCTTGTGGTCTAGCTCGATTCTTTCTTGTTGGACTACACTGCCGAAGACGGCGATATCAGTTGAAATGAGGGTGGTTTTCTCTTAGTGAATTTCCACTCTCCCTCCATAGCGTGATTAGTATATTGGCGTAACACTTTGGCTCAGTCGGTAGCTTGTTTTGTCTACTGAGCATATGGTACCGGGTTCTATTCCCTGCATGGTTGAAAACTTTATCATTGATAAAATATGATGAAATATGTTAAAATATGAGTTTAACCTTTCCTATTGATGAATCAATGGCCGGGGACTGGATGTTGTGCGTGTCCTAGTCTTTTATTATAAAGCATATGAAGGCACGACACACTTAGCAAGTCGGTAGTGGAAAATATATGGCTTGAATAAAAAAACAGTAATGGTTGTAAAGTAAAGTAAAGCACATAAGCGTATAACACGAACAGGTATTATGGGGGTGAAAAAAAATAAAGATTTTATCGTAACAAAGTGTACATCGCACCAAACAAATTGTTATAATAATAATATTTAGCACCGCGTCTTACTACCCATTCGGGTTATACGCTTTAAGTACTAATTATTCTAATGGATTAGGAATTGGGAAGGTTGAATTAGATCAATTGAACCCGCATTTGCGTGTAGGGAGAGTGGAAAATCATTTAGGAAAAACCACCCCCAGTTCACCCGACCGAGATTCGAACCTCGATCTCCCCGTCCTCAGCAGTCGAGCTTCAACACGACAAGCGCGTTAGCCAACTACACCACCGAGGTGGGTAAAGTGTTATCCTTTCCTCTGGGCGTTAGGTCAGATTTTTGTGTGTTGTTGTGTGTTGTTGTTTTTGTCAGCGAGACACCGATGATGTAGGCCAACGACGTGTGACTGGACATTCTTGTAACGTTAGTGGTTTTAACCTTGTTCTTGTGTTCGACCTGTAGAAGGTACAACTGCCGAAGATTATCGATGGCATATTTCTTGAGGCTGGACAGGGTGTTTCCTTGATGAAGGTTGTCAATAGACTCCTGAAGAAAACGACTAAATGTATGCAGGGCTAAGTACAAAATGATCTTAGAGCCGTATGCAAGAACTTGACTAAGTGGATACTTTGTTGACACTAGCATGGGTTTGCTTGCGTCATCATAGGTTAAAAGGATGACTATCAGTCCACTAGCATGGGTTTGCTTGCGTCATCATAGGTTAAAAGGATGACTATCAGTCCACTAGCATGGGTTTTCATGCGTCATCATAGGTTAAAAGGATGACTATCAGTCCACTAGCATGGGTTTTCTTGCGTCATCATAGGTTAAAAGGTGACTCTCGGTCCACTAGACGTTCACTATATTCTTGCATACCGCCAATTTGTGTCCAGTTCAATAAAATAATTTTAAGATACATTTCTTAGCATACAATTATAAGTACCTACATTTTAAAAGCAAATTCTAATTTAAACAAAACTAGTTTCTCCCTCTATATTTATATAATGTTGGACGCAAAGCCCAGAAACGGCCAACGGACAGATGTTTTTTGCTAAATCCTAGGATTGGACTTTTTAAAATGACCAAAACCCAAAGTTCTATTCAATTTCGGGCTTTGTAAGTCTCCAAACAGCCAAACCTAAGGTTGTGCAATTAGTAAACGACCAAAGCTTGAAATAACATTTTTCGTTCGTTTCTCGGCCACACTGATCAGGTGGCGCACGTCCAATTTTGAGCAACCACGTGAATTCAAGAGGGCAAATGGATCTCGTTGATATGCAAACAGAACCGGACAGAGATTACAAATTTATTTTAAATTATCAAGACCACCGGACCAAATTTGTTTTTTGAAGTCTAACCTAACCTTACCTAACGACTGTGTTCTAAATTTTGGTCGTTTAGCAATTTCACAATACAATTTATTAATCAGAACTATAGTGTGTTATAATACAGTATACAATCTCGCATGTCAACTTTCAACAGTTGTTTATTTTTATAATTTTCTTTTTACAAATATGTACTTTTGATAACCTCGATGGTATATTAACATTTTCTACATTCATTTTTTGACTAATTTATACACAGTAAATTAATGTGTATCCTGATATATAAATTCATTTATATCAACTAATCCTTTGATGTAAATTTGTTTGCTAAATATCAAGCTGATTCTAAATATAGCTTTAGGTTTATATCCTAATATTTGTAGTAATGTATATATATATATATATATATATATATTTCTATAACTACCTATTTAATAACACTAATAATTTTGTAAAATGTTATCAACATTGATTGAAAAAATAATTTTCTACGTTTAAAAGTGGGATTGTGATATTGTTGTTGTACTGGTAAGGTTATTATTTGATATATACTGTTATTTCACAGACTGCAATATATTATAAATGATTTTTCTATTTATTTATTTTTGAAAAAGCAAATGTTTATATGTTCTGTTCTTGCAGATTATTACTATTATTGGTCTGATCCATTCCTTTGTCAGTGAACTTTGACCGCCAATGCTCCTTGTCCTTTGCCTTCTCCTTGGAGATCCCAGCATTTTTTTTCTTTCCTTCAAGTCATCCAATATTTGATAACCTTCTTCATCCTAAGCTCCTCTTTCCCTCAACTTATCCTTCTATGACGTCTTGCAGAAGACAGTTCCTCCTAAGGAAGTGTCCGATCCAATTTTCTTTGCACCGAAGGATCACATCCAAAATTACCTCCTCTCGCCCACTAGTCTTGAAACTTCTTCATTTGTCACCCTGTCTTGCAGATACTAAGAACCAATTAATCTAAGTAGTGGTCCAATTTTATTAGTCCAAGTGTGTTGTGTCTTGTGTTGTTCTGGCAGAAGCCATGATATAATCCATAATCAGTGTTTTCATTCCGTTCCAAGTATACTATGACTTATGCTGTTCATGTACCAAATGTGATGCACATACAACCGACCCTACTATTGTACTAGTCCTAATGCCGTATCCATGGGGGGTGGGGGTTGGGGGGAGGTTCTACCAACCCAGAAATTTTATGAACAAAATATATACGTGTTTATTAATGTTTTAAACAATATCAAAGTTAAGGTTTAAGTACAAATTAGGAGGTTGTGTTACCATAAAAAAAACACTCCAGAAAGCTTCTAGAGCTGTTTTATATTTATAATCTTTCATAGCCTTCGACAGTTAAGAGGTTATGTTACCAAAAAATAATAATTAGAGAGCTTCTAGAGGTGTTTATTATTTATAATTTTTTTCTAGTTTCTGTTAATTGTGAGGGTGACCTGGTGGTCTAGGAGTAAGGTGTCAGACTTATGTGCTGGCGGCCGGGGTTCAATCCTCGGTCCCGGCACAGATTTATCTGATTTCCAAACCCTTCCTTCACCTTTGACAAGACATCTTGTGAATGTGAGGAATTCCAGGTCTCCACCATGGTTCGGATTCCACGTTAAACTGTAGGTCCTTCATTTCATATCTCACAATCACCCTACCATTACACATTAGCGTAAGTGCGTATAACCCGAACGGGTAGTAAGAAGCGGTGCTAATAATAATAATGTTAATTGGGGGATGTGCCCACAAACCCTCCCCCCCCCCTGAAAATATTGGCTGGCTACGGCCTTGACTAGTCCGAAGAGGAGATGAGTGACTTGTGTGGTTCCTGTAGCAAACCCCGAGCACCAGGTAGAAGTATATTGGACAAGGTTGCTGGCCGTATAAAACCAACCACCAGATGTTGAGATCCAGACACAAGTGTGCGTTGTTGGTAGAGGCACAGGCGAGGAGGAAGACCACATGACGACTGAGTGGACAACATGAGGGTGGGGTAGAGAAGAAGAAGAAAGTTCGGATAGATATTTTTAACGTTCGCTAATATTTTATTTGGTCATTTTTTAAAACAGACAAAAGTTTAATAGGCGAATTATTTTAAACGGATTTTTTTGGTTCTTGTGTCATTGAAGTGAAAGATTTCAGTACAAATAATGGGACCATATATGTTCATTGTAAGTAATATTATTATTTTTATTTATTTTTTTACTTATATTAAAATGATGACTTATTTTCTTAGTATATACCAGCCACACTTATTATGCGTCTATTTTTCAAATGATTGTATCCTTCAAATTTTATAAAATGTACTTTGGAAGCTGAAATTTATCTTATTTAAATATGTATTTTATCAAATTTAAATCTGAAATTTAAAAATTCCTCCATTTTAATCTTTTAACAAAAAATTGTATTGGCCTAAGTTATCTTTTTTTATAACAAAAAAAAATAAAGTTTACATGTGTGGAGCCCCGGAAACTATTGTATATTTATGATATAAATATATGGATTTAATCTGTGTTACATACTAATTTCTAAATTAATAATAAAAGGCTCATATATAAGATAGTTGGTACGTTGTTTGACTCTAGTTGTCTATTCCTTTCTGGCCGGTTGTTGATAATCGACTGCATAAAAGCCATTCAAAGGTGACCTGGCGGTCTAGGGGTAAGGTGTCAGACTTCTGTGCTGGCGGCCGGGGTTCAATCCTCGGTCCCGGCACAGATTTATCTGATTACCAAACCCTTCCTTCACCTCTGACAAGACATCTTGTGAATGTGGGGAATGTCAGGCTTCCACCGTGGTTCGGAATTCCACGTTAAACTGTAGGTCCTCCATTTCATCTCACAATCACCCCACCATTACACATTAGCGTAAGTGCGTATAACCCGAACGGGTAGTAAGACGTGGTGCTAATAATAATAATAATAATAATAATAATAATAATAATAATAATAAAAGTATTGACGTACCCTTCACTTAACGTTCCTGGACAACTCTAAAGTTAAGTTCACGTTAAGTAAACTGCATCGTGATGGTTACAGCTTAAAAACTAGAGGACTGTTACGTTAAGTGAAAATTACGTGAACGTTAAGTGAGCGTTAAGTTGGTCGTGTGTTCCCGACGATATAACGTTGCACAGGCTAGTGACCAGGGAGTCGCAAGGGATGTGAACCTGATAACCCCGGACAGTATTTCTGGAGCTCATTAGCGTCCTGTCAGGTGGCTGAATTAATTAGTGACGTCATTGGGGCATGTCACGACGCCTAACTAACGTCGGCGTGGGTTGCAAGGGTGTGAGTGGTAGCTCGTCTTCCTTGTAATTATCAGAGGATCTGTCTACGCGGCGCTTATAAGGCTAAACACCCCCACACCCCAGAACCACCCTACCTTTACTTCACCTCAATATGTTTGTCCCTAGGGGGCAGAGAGTGTTTTGTCAAGGGTGCGTTAATGTAGATGGATTTAAAATTTAAAATTTAATTTGACTAAAACTAAACGGTACGGTGAATTGCTAATACTTTATCACTCTTTAATCTTAAACCATAGAAATATACTAAAAACAAAATAATATATGTAAAATTTGTTTTGCAGAAACACAAAGAGCAAGGAGTAAAAATTAAATAATATACAATGTTACAGAAACAGTAAGAGTAAAATCTCTGTTCATCAAGGATCATAACAATCAATTTCATAGTTCAAAGTACTTCATAAAAAATATATATGTTTTCTTTTGGCTCAGAAATTATTTATTTTATAAAATAATATATTTTAAACTAACGTGTTTTATATTTAATGGTAGGGTACTGTATCCTTACAATGATAAATATTACTTCGTATTTCGTATTTCAAATAATTGTGGAGACATCAAAAATTATAAATTTATGATTCTTTAAAATGCTCTTAAAGTAATTTTCATCAGAAAACAAGAATTTCCAGTTTGTTTGTAATGTTAAACAATGCTTGGAAACAAATTTTAATCAAAATATTTAGGAGTGTATTTTGAGAAAAATAGATTATTTTTCTTTTTTCTTTTCAGTTAACTACTTTTAATCTTAGCGCTGGAGATATCATTTCAAAAAATTATCTGAGGAACCTTATTAAAACCCCAAATACCAAGTTTCAGTCCGATCTAGACTAAGATAAAAACAAACGACATCGCAAAAAAAACACCACTTTTTCAGTTTAAAAGAGCCATAAAAATGACATGCGTCAAAATGTAGAGTTTATTTTTTTGACAATCATAATACTCCTCTCTACAAGGGGTATAGCCATAGGGAAAGTAAATATAACAAAAGGGATATCCCAAAATATTTCCCAAAAAAATTATATGACACAATTGTAAATAATTTCTCATATACTATAATTTGTGTAAAATTTTCCAAAATAGATTAGTAGTTAAATATCCCCTAGCTTGAAACACTTTTTAGATATTATTGTTAAATAAAATTGTTATAATTATTATAAAGATTATTTAAATGTTCAAAAATTAGTAGTCAGTAAACTACTTTAAATTATTATTGTTTTCACAAAAAGAACATCCATTCTTATTATTATTATTATTATTATTATTATTAGTATTAGTATTATTATTATTATTATTATTATTAGCACCGCGTCTTACTACCCGTTCGGGTTATACGCACTTACGCTAATGTGTATTTTAACGTGGAATCCGAACCACGGTGGAGGCCTGGCATTCCCCACATTCACAAGATATCTTGTCAGAGGTGAAGGAAGGGTTTGGTCAATCTTATTGTTCAGATAAAACACTCCGTATATATCCATTCTAAGCAAAATCGTTGTAGAAATATTTTGAAAAATCAGTAAAGATCCCTTAATTTAAGGGTATGGAATCCAAATCATGAATTCGCCTTTAGGTATGATTATATAGCACTTCAATATCAAGTTTGAATTAAATCCATAAAAATATTTTGGGCGTATCTCAAGTACATTCATAGGGATGGGCATATGGCCAGCCATACCAACAGTATATTAGGACACCTGTTTTTGAGTTTTAGGCCATATAAGACGTCAAGATCTATCATAATTTCCTGGTCGAAATTGCCCACTGTTAAAATACTGTATTTTAGTGAAAAAGTAGAAATTAAGGGATGAAAATATTATTCATTTTCTCAAAATTCAAATACATTAAAACCCCGTTAATCCGTAACTCCGGATAATTCGAGTACACTATTTGAAAAACGGAGAAAAGAATTAAATCAAATTAAATATATTATATTGTTAACAAGCTCAAAGTAAAAAGAGAATTGCAAGAAACAATAATATCTGATGATATATGCTTAATATTTTAGTCAACACAATATGGTTCCCTGTAACTAAAAATAGTTATAGTACATATTACGTTTTAGACATCAGTTAAATGAATGAAAATTTGACTAAACTCCTTCTATAATTCGTGAAAATACTCTAGCCCTTAATTCTCCAGCTGTATTTGAATTTTTGCCAAGTATTTTGTGACTTTATTTATTATTGTTATTAAAATCGATTAACGTAAATTATTGAACTAATTAGAAATTAAAATAATCCTTTAAGTAAGAGCTGGTTATATTTCATTCAGCCTTGCATTCAAATGAGAACATGCCAAGTCTACAACTTGGGACCCGAACCACTGTCTCCAAAGGGTGAAAAGTCATCGTGTTCAGCTCTACACTTCCAAACGTGATCTTGACAGATAGTGGTATTAATAGTAATTTCAATGATGAACTTAAAAAATTGCAACACTGTGGGGAAGAATTCATGAGAAAAATAACATCAAAATTACAAACGGTAGGCAGTCCCCCAAATTAGTGTTTATGAAACACAATATGACAATAATTATTAGGCAACTACCCACGTATATAGGTATCACATATTTCGAAACAAAATGATCATTTTTTCCATTAAATTACATTATAAATATGCTTTGTTGTGTCCTATTTAACTATCCCACAGTTCCCAACAATAAAAATAAAGACTATAAAGTGTAATTGTGAACAATACACTAATAGATAATATTTTTTTCTCGAAGGCACAAAGGCCCTCGTAAAATGTTGTCACTCGCTGTGCGTCTGTCCTGGTAACTCAGTATTTTATTAACCTTCCAGGTCAAGGATAGAGGTTTACAGTCGGTCCAAAATATGTTCATACAGTTCTAAAAACTATCAGATACACTTAAATTTGTTGGTTTTTTTTCCTTGATTCTCGTTGGGGGTTTTTTTTTGCACCACGTTTTAAGTTTAGGTCCCTGTACAATCTACCCAGTCTAAAAAGATGGTAACCCTAGCTGTTAGTGGTTTACAAGACCACTCGGGCACAAGGACGATAATCATCACTACCTCTACGGAATTACCTTTGAGGATAACATCCATCTTGTAAAATGTTTCCCTGCCACCATTCCTCAATCTCAAGGCTGTTACGTGAGAAGATGACTCGCGTTACATCCTTAATGAGCCCCCCTGACGTCACCAGACGATCTTCCTGCCCGGAACAATGACTTGTTTCGTGTGTTTTTTACCTGTGCCCTTTGTCCCCCTCCCCCGTCGACCTCGGGAGTTTTGGGGTAAAGTGTTCATCTCAGGAGCTGATGCTCGTGGGTTCAAACACAACTGGAGTAGATGGATTTTTCTCCAGCGATAAAAATATATAGCACTACTCCCTTTGGAAGGGAAGTAAAGCCGTCGCGTCGGTCCCATTTCGATTGTGGTATGTAGAAGAAACCTGGAGGGTATGTTAAAATACCTTTACCAGTAAAACTGATACGCCCTTTCGCTCTCGCTCATAGAAATTCTCTTGTGCTGATATAATCGAACGGTTCAAAAACTGCACGTTAAATACCTCAAAATAAATTTTTTTAAATTTCCACCCCTTTAAGGATTATAAATCCTAGCATATGTTACCGTCTGTAGAGCCATATTTAACATTATTATTATTATTATTATTATTATTAGCACCGCGTCTTACTACCCGTTCGGGTTATACGCACTTACGCTAATGTGTAATGGTGGGGTGATTGTGATATGAAATGGAGGACCTACAGTTTAACGTGGAATCCGAACCACGGTGGAGGCCTGGCATTCCCCACATTCACAAGATGTCTTGTCAGAGGTGAAGGAAGGGTTTGGTAATCAGATAAATCTGCGCCGGGACCGAGGATTGAACCCCGGCCGCCAGCACAGAAGTCCGACACCTTACCCCTAGACCACCAGGTCACCCCTATTTAACTGAAATATCTCTTAAGGATTATCATATTTGTTTGCCATCATCACAGTATCAGTTTTCATCTGATCAGTATTTTATTTGTCTTTAAATGCAATGTTTTATAAATTGTTACTAGCCTAACCTGGAGGGGGGTAGTGGGTATGTGACGCCCCACCAAGTTTAAATATTTATTAATTTTCCTTATAATAATAAGTATAATAAAAAAATCAACACCAATTTTGACGAGATGTTATGGACATTAATACTCCTTTTCTTCACACTGTCATGGCGTTGTTTAGCTTAATACTAGAGTGGTTTTTTTTAAACTTGGAATGACCGTTTATAGTATATAGTCTGTAAATTTTGTCGTTAAAAACTTTGGTGCAAAGAACTAGCTAACTTGCAAACATTATGTATATAGGTGTTTAAGGGGCTACAAAACGTTGCTATGAGGGGAGAATACCCAGTGAAGAAAACTTGGTTAGACATTACGAGAATACACAAGATAATATTTAAAACACGGGACATTTTAAAATGTTCAAAGTTTATTTACTTCTCAACATCTTGACATGAAATATGAGAATTAACTTATTTACACGTGGGAAATTTGATTTGTGTGCTAGAACATATTCACGTGATTGTAGCATAGCTCACAAAACCTAAACAAACAAATAATAAGGTTACACAGAACTTTAAAGAGGCTGAATGTTTAATTATTTTTTTTTATCCTTTCAATTACAGTTTAAGGTTGTTGGGTGACCTGGTTGTTTAGGGGTAAGATGTCTAACTTCTGTGCTGGGGGTCCAGGGTTCAATCCTCGGTCCCGGCACAGATTTATCTTATTACCAAACCCTTCCTTCACCTTTGACAAGACGTGTATTAATCACAACTTGTGAATGTGTGGGAATGCCAGGCCCTCCACCGTGGTTCGGATCCCACGTTAATCTGTAGGTCCTCCATTTCATCTTCACAATCACCCTACCATTACACATTAGCGTAAGTGCGTATAGCCCGAACGGGTAGTAAGACGCAGTGCTAATAATAATAATAATTTAGGTTGTTTTCCTATGTGTGGATTTGTTCAGATATGCTGTTCCCTAGTCACAAAATCAATAGATAAAAATAGTTTGCGTGAATATTTTCTTATCATTTCTGTTTTTTTGTTGCTTTGGATACTCTCAAATGTTAAATGTATGCGTTCATATAGACAGGATAGTATTCAAGGTCAGAAGCCTTTAACAACATCCAAAATTTATAAAATTCGCCAAAACGTTATGGCTCTGTTTAACACAAAAGAAAAATATATCAATTATTCACTTTATGCTATATTTGATATAATAATTTTTATTAAGTATGAAATACTTTTTTTAATATAGCTTTTATGTTTTTACAAATATATTTGACAGTGTATCCAAATAGGAATGAGAATATTTTAAAATGTCAAATTTGAAAAAAAAAAATCGAGCCTCTGTTTTACGTTTTTAAAAATTTACAAACAGTTAGCACTAATTACTCTATGGCATTAAGGATTTAAAAATGTAATTGTCACTCCTTCTAAAGTACGATCCCTATTCCTATCTTAAGCAAGTTATATCCAGTCCACCTCATTACACCCTATCTCTTTCAGGTTCATTCTAATGTTACCCTCCCATCTGCATCTAGGTCTTCTCAATGGTCTCTTCCCATTTGGTTTGCCAGTCAGTATCCTGAACAAGGTTCTATATTCTCCCATTCGCCCTGCATGTCTTTCCCGTCGTATTCTAAGAGACGTGATTATTCTAACAATGTCTTGTGATGATAACAATATATGTAACCCATCATTATGTGCACTCTTTCACTCCCCGATAGCCTCATCTCTTTTTGGACCCAACTATATTACCAAGCACCTTATTTTCGAACACCGTAAATATTTTTCGTCACGTAAGTTAAGAGAGACAACGTTTCAAAACCATGCAGAACCAGTAAAACTACTGTTTTATATATTCTGAGTTTTACATTCCTTGACAGCAGGCGATATATCAACAACTTAAGTGACATAGTAATATCATGCATTTACCGACTGTATTTTTATCCTAATTTCCAATCTAATATCGTCATTGCTAGTTAAAATATTCCCTAATTATTTAGACTCATTAACCCTCTCAAATGATATGATGTTCGCTGTAACCTATACACAGTCGCAATATGCAAATAAAAAATATTCTCCGGTCTAGGAGTCACTTTAAAAGTTTGGCTCTTTTCCAAACATATCAATAATGATTATTTTTTAGATAACACAATAATTGATAAATACCCCCTATGTATGAAAAAGTAGACAATTTTATAATTCGGAAAAATTATTAGCACCACGTCTTACTACCCGTTCGGGTTGTATGCACTTACGCTAATGTGTAATGGTAGGGTGATTGTGAGATGAAATGA
>CABFVX010008728.1:3354-13533 GCA_902151425.1 Timema shepardi | reverse complement strand
TCACATTGCTTATAGCAAGGGGGCAGTGGTTGTCACATTGTTTGTAGCAAGGGAGGCAGTTGCTGTCACATTGCTTATAGCAAGGGGGCAGTGGTTGCCACATTGCTTGTAGTGAGGGAGGCAGTGGTTGTCACATTGCTTATAGCAAGGGTGCAGTGGTTGTCACATTGCTTATAGCAAGGGGGCAGTGGTTATCACATTGTTTGTAGTGAGGGAGGCAGTGGTTGTCACATTTCTTATAGCAAGGGGGCAGTGGTTGTCACATTGTTTGTTGTGAGGGAGTCAGTTGTTGTCACATTCTTGTTGTGAATGAGCCAGTGGTTGTCACATTTCTTATAGCAAGGGGCAGTGGTTATCACATTGTTTGTAGTGAGGGAGGCAGTGGTTGTCACATTGCTTATAGCAAGGGGGCAGTGGCTGTCACATTGTTTGTAGCAAGGGAGGCACAGGCTGTCACATTTCTTATAGCAAGGGGGCAGTGGTTGTCACATTTCTTATAGCAAGGGGGCAGTGGTTGTCACATTGCTTGTAGTGAGGGAGGCAGTGGTTGTCACATTGCTTATAGCAAGGGGGCAGTGGTTGTCACATTTCTTATAGCAAGGGGGCAGTGGTTTTCACATTGTTTGTTGTGAGGGAGTCAGTGGTTGTCACATTGCTTGTAGTGATGGAGGCAGTGTGTGTCACATTGCTTGTAGTGAAGGAGCCAGTGTGTGTCACATTGCTTGTAGTGAAGGAGCCAGTGTGTGTCACATTACTTGTAGTGAAGGAGCCAGTGTGTGTCACATTGCTTGTAGTGAAGGAGACATTGGTTGTCACATTGCTTGTAGTGATGGAGGCAGTGGTTGTCACATTGCTTGTAGTGAAGGAGGCAGTGGGTTTTAAAGAAATTTCAGAGGCGTTATAATATATTGAAAGACCTAAAGCAGGAAAAAAAAAGAATAGTTCAACGTCACAGTTTTGTCATGAACTTAAAAGGAAAATACATAATTTATTCTAGCTAAAAATACTTTCTTCAAAAAATATTCTACCATAAAAATTACAAAAAGTGACTGAATTGTCAAAGAAGTAATTAAATAAAATGGACAAGTAATTTTATAGTGAATTTTACTGTCTTTGAAAATGAAAGTAGTTTCAAATATCTCGTTTGTACAAACACTACTGAGTGGCAAGGTACAACATATATGCAATTTTATATGTTTCATCAATCACACACACTCTTTGTAACCCGCTTGTGTTTGCAGTTGCTATATTCATCGTGCTCCATAGTGAATATTATAAGAGTTTAGTCTTTTAGGTAATCACTAATTTATAAAATAATTTAATAATCGGGTACAGTGCGGGCTGATTCTTGCCCCGTAAATCCGCACTACAGCTGGGAAGTAGATTATATTACTACTTATTTATAGAACTAACATTATTTTAATTTTAAAAAAAAGAGCTCATATTGATGGTCATGCAGGTTAATGAGTCAACTATTATTGATGGATATGTTGGGGATAGAGCCCCTACTTGTTCTACTGGGGGGTGGCTTTTCCTAGATTGTTTTCCTCTATCGGTTCAAGAAAATTAAACTACACCTTTCTCATCCCTACTCTTTCAGGAAAAATATGTCGATATTATATTGTGACGATAATGATTAACATATTTAATATCATGATTTGAGCCGATGATAGGAGATTAAGGCATATTTAATTAACTTAAATTTATCCAAACAAAAGTTATTTTTGGAAACATTAGTAGTAAATTTAAAACAATAAAATCTATTTACACATTACATTTAAATGCTTTTGCCAAAGATTTTGTTATAGTTTAAGGACATTACCTACCTGTGAGGTACCTATTAGATCAAGATAGGACTTCCTATATTATTTAATTTAAGTTTTATTCCGTGAGTCTTAAAGATATTACGTTAAAACAGAAACCATAAATTCTTAAATAATTCCAAAAATAGGCCTACAGTGTCACAAAATTATAATTTTTTATCTTGAAGCAGATTTTTAGTTAAGGTAGTTTTTTATAAACCATCTACAACTTAGACTATTTGGTTTAGTAACGAAAATGTCCTGTAAGTAGGAAACTTCCTGCCAGGATTTAGACTAAACTGTCTGTGGTAGCATTGTTTATCTAGAATATAAAGCAAGAAAAGGGTAATTTTAAAAATCCAGTCAATGTTTTCAATGCGCAAGTAGTATAGTGAGTGTGTAAACTTTTCAGAGGAAGAGGGTAAGTGTTATCAGTAGCTAAACAAGAGGCCTCACAGAGTGAACAGTTAATTGTATTCCCTCGCCTTAAATTTCGTACATTGCCATCTAATTGTGATAGTGCTTAAAATGCTTAGGTGCATCAATCACAGGGAAACGCGAGTATTTTTACACTTTTATAGAATTGAAATTTATTGGCCAAAATAAATCAAATATTTCTCCAGTAGCAACATAGAGTTTAGTTTTCTGCACATACTAATATCAACAGATGTTGAATAGCTGTTGAGGGAGTCCTGGACTTTGTCAAACTTTCGCTCTTTGTTTAAAACGTTTTGACAAAATTCCAGGACACCCTTAACAGATATTAAAGATCTGTTGATATTAGCAACTGCAGAAAACTAAACTCTACGTTGCCACTGGAGAAATATTTTATTTATTTTGTCAAAAAAAAGTCATGCTATAAGAACTGTAAAATTACTCGCGCTCCCTTCTGCCGCACCTTAAGATACAACCCACTTCACAAAATAGCTTTGAAATTTCAAAGTAGGCAAATTCGTTAATATTATGTATTTTCTTCAATGCAACGTTTTATCATTGTGAAAACCAATACAAACATACCTGTATCAGGCCGAGGATCAAGGAAATAGCACCAAGTTTTAACCTGCGCAGTCTGAATGCGCAGTGAGATGCTTGGCTTTCGTTAGGCCTGCAACAACCAACAACAAACAATATTGGAAACATCCCTTATTGGTTTTACTGCAGTCGCAAACGTTCACTACTATAGTTTTAGTTAGCATGCAACCATTTGGTGCTACTATTCTTAACGCAACAGGTATTAACAGGTCAAGTTATTCTAGGCGGAAAGTTTGTGGAGCGGGTAAATAGGGGTTGCAATTTCCCGGACAGGTAGTAGGATGCGTTAGAACCAATTTGTTTCAGATAGTGCTACTATAATAAATAAGTTATTAGCCCAATAGTAGCTGAACACCAGAATCAAAGCCACGGCCTGTTGTTTTGGTAATCAATTCTCATACTACTGAGACACCCGGGCTCATATAAATCTATCAAACTCATTTATGCAGTTAAATTATTTTTTGTTACACAATATGTTATACAGGGGCTGTAATTATTCCACACACAATCAACACTAACCCTCAAAGTTGCTCGTGATAGTTTTATTCCTCGTGTTATAAATGTATCTTTCAAGATAAATGTTTGTTAAAGGCAAATTATCTCTAAGAAATATTAATATCACAGTGAACTATCTATATTACACTTTAACAAATACACTTTTAAACTGTCCACACATCACACTAAATGTATTCCACTATAAAATGTAAAAAGGTTGAAATACCTAACAATTAATATTTCCATGGCTTTTCAAATAAATTTAGCCCTTGTAAAAAATATTGGCTACTAAAGCCTTACACTTTCAATAACTTTGCAATATTATTAACATTTAGCAATGCAATTCTCAATAATTTTAAAAATCCCAAATAAAATACCTAGAATTGTCTCAAAGTTGTAGATGAATATGTATTTGTAGGTATCTTTGGGGCAAGGGTAAAATATAGCCCATGTTTGGATATAACCAATATTCCATCCAAAGAGGTAGTAAGACGCGATGTTAACAATAAATCATGGTCAAGAAGAACCAATGCTAAAAGGAAGCATTTACCACTCTACACATTTACTGGCTACATTATTCATAGATTGAACATTTTTTAACACTTATCAATTTTCAAATATCATTCATCTGAAAGCCTCCAACCCCCAGGTACAAAAAAAGTATGATGATAATTATCATGAAAAATGAAACTCTGATATCAATTTTGAACAAAAGTGCCACCATAACCATAGTTTTTAAAACGCTAAATTCTTAAAGTGTTACATTTAAAAAAATAAGAGGTTATATATAAGATACCCTTAGTTTTAGAACTTAGAATTAAAGTCCCAAATCATCCTGAAGCACATAACATCTAAAAATCAAGTTCGAACAAAACCCATCAAACTATTTCATCCTCACGCACTGACAGAATGCTGACACACATATTGGCTTTGTTTGCTAGAGACATGCACTTTCATCACGATATTGATCCTGTTTTATTTGCGTCACTGTGATTCGAACACGGGCACTCAACCAGGGGGTTTAATAACATGTATCACATGCCAATCAAATCCATGTCACAGTCGGCTAGACCAACACTACTGCACGGGGATCATTTCTGATTAAACAATAATGGAGATAAAAAGTTAATAGATTCTCTAATACTGAACATTGTTGGAATATTAAAGGATATTTGGATTAAAACTGCATTGAAAAGGTCGTTTATTACATCATTTTGAAATGGCCTCAAAGCTAAGCACTGAGCACAAATCTTTATTCTGTCTTAATAGATATATTTTGTAGTTATTAACAAGTAAACTGTGTCTCTTTGTCCCCCATCGTCACAGCGGAAAATGTCCAGTAATCATTCAAATAAGAAAGCACTGGACACATTTCTGGCACATCGTAGGTGTTTTCTTTCGCCTTTTATTCTCATACCTCGCGCGAGCCGGGATCTGAGGTTGGCCGGTTATGAACGCTCTTAAAGAACTTCTTGAAGAGGAAATAAATTAGTATGGGAAACTTTTAGTTCAAATATCCGTTAGTGGATAAATTATTTCCCGTTTCTTAAAATTAAAAGACCAGGTACTTTCATGTTTGAAGCCGAAAAGGGTTAAACCAGCGGAATATAATTTACTTAGAGATCCAGATTTTCTTTGGATAGAACTAACTCAAGATAGGATTATGGTGTACTGAGAGAGGTTGGATAGAACTAGCTCAAGATAGGAATAAGGTGTACTGAGGGAGGCTGGATAGAACTAGCTCAAGATAGGATTATGGTGTACTGATGTGGACTGGATAGAACTAGCTCAAGATAGGATTATGGTGTACTGAGGGAGGTTGGATAGAACTAGCTCAAGATAGGAATAAGGTGTACTGAGGGAGGCTGGATAGAACTAGCTCAAGATAGGATTATGGTGTACTGAGAGAGGCTGGATAGAACTAGCTCGAGATAGGAATAAGGTGTACTGAGAGAGGCTGGATAGAACTATCTCAAGATAAAAATGTGGTGTACTGATGTGGACTGGATAGAACTAGCTCAAGATAGGGATATAGTGTAGTAAGGGAACAGAATAGAACTAGCTCAAGATAAGGATAGGGTGTACTCAGGGGGACGGGATAGAACTAGCTCAAGATAGGGATATAGTGTAGTAAGGGAACAGAATAGAACTAGCTCAAGATAAGGATAGGGTGTACTCGGGGGGACTGGATAGAAGTAGCTCAAGATAAAAATGTGGTGTACTGAGGGGGGCGGGATAGAACTAGCTCAAGATAGGGATATGGTGTACTGAGGTGGATTGGATAGAACTAGCTCAAGATAGGGATAGGTGGTGTATATAGAAGGATCCAATGACTGTATTAGGGAAGAGATAGGTCACTTTTTAGCGAAACTCACGGCATAAATTTACAGGTTCAAAATATGGCTATATAAAAGCACTAGCACAGGAGGGTTCCTTAAACATAATATGGTGCGTTTAGTGATATATTTAGTGGAAGTTGAAGGTTCAACGTGTGTAAGTCAAACCTTTGACTGCCCCTACAAACCTAATGGGCCAGCCATTCAGGAATATAAAGGATCTATGAAATATAGTCCCTGGAAACTGGAACTGGTGCGAATGGTGCTGGTACATGCACCACCAGTGGGGCCGCGGGTCAATACAGCCCTCACTCAGTGGAAGTAGCTGTCTCTATTACTCTACTCTGGCCTCAAATATCGATAATGGATGCAGGATGAGCACCACTTGTAAATTATCAATACCATACTTTTTAATTATATTATTTAAATTTAAAAACTACATATAGATATGGAAATCGGACAAATGGTATTTATTATGTCACTGCGCTTACCACTGAGCTATTTAGAAGTCGGTACGCGCCCAGGGTCATTATTCACTCATATTTTAAGGCAGAGTCTGTTATGGACGAGCGTAAAACATCCGCTACATATGAGGGTTCAATTAATATCCCGATCTATCAGATCACGCCACCATCTTTGACTCGGTAGGGATTTATGGTGCCAATAGTACAATTACATGCGAATGAATGAGCCTATAAAGATGGAATAAATAGCTGAACTATTATATTAGTTGTTAATTACAGTTATAACCACATCTAAATAACGTATTATTTAAATTTAAAAATGACACTGGGATACGGGAACTGAACCCGAATATTGTCTTGAAACTCTTTATCGATACACACATTCAAACTATCAGCTATGTGATTGGTCTGAATGGTAAGGGTTTCTTCTGTTTTAGGGCCAACCTAATGGACCTCATTCTAATGACATTTCGCTCTCTAATTGTCAATATATCCGCATATAAGAACTGTTGTCATTCGAATTAGCTTCATATTCTAGACCATTAATATTCTTTGCCCACAGAACTGTGAAAACATCCAACATGGCAGTTTATAGAGTTGATAAAACTAAGCTATAGACGTGAGCTCCCAGAAACAGCTGACAGAATCCTTAGCTTCCATTGCGTCTTATTACTCGGCAGGCCTATCCGAACATTTTCACCCTTGGGGTATGGATAAAAAGGTATAATTTAGAGGATTAGTACCTACATGTGCACGATCGGAAGGGGTGAGAAACCATTCAAGAAAAACTAGGCACCCTTAGAACACCCGGGCTCTGAGCTCTCGGTCAGTGACAATTCCATCCATTGCACTAGCACCACACAACGGACCACAGCACACAATGGCTTGATATCAATCAACAAACTGGTGATGGCTCAGTGATACGAGCTCACATGTGTGCGAGGCGGTGACAATTCCATCCATTGCACTAGCGCCACACAACGGACCACAGCACACAATGACTTGATATCAATCAACAAACTGGTGATGGCTCAGTGATACGAGCTCACATGTGTGTGAGGTGGTGACAATTCCATCCATTGCACTAGCGCCACACAACGGACCAATGATGTTAACCACAGCACACAATGGCTTGATATCAATCAACAAACTGGTGATGGCTCAGTGATACGAGCTCACATGTGTGCCCCTGAACGGGCAGTTCCACTTCTGACAGGATTCAAACATGACTGTTCAAAACCTAGCACAGTCTGTGAATACCGAGTTGTTCTCTATCTCTGGATGTATGATTGGAACAAAGCCTAGCACAGTCTGTGAAACCGAGTTGTTCTCTATCTCTGGATGGGACAGGGCCCCGAGTCGCGAGTGAATTTGTTTTAAGTTTAGACACTAATTTGCCTCTAGAAGCTGACTATAGCTTCCCTTTGACCTACTATAGTGAAGTTATCCGTTTAGACCTACAGAAAAATGTATCAGTTACCAATCATGAAAACTTGTTTAAAAATTATTATATTACTATGAATAACGTGATTTTTCTAATTTCTCATATAAAGAAAGTTTTGTAATCGGGAACATTACTTTGACCTCAACATTAGGATGAATCTTAACGTTATGTGTTCCTAGACCTAAAATGGAGTTTAACAAGTCTTTTGAGGCAGTGTGATGGGGTTTGTTCCAACTTGATATTTGGGGTCATACACTCTTGTTTGATTTTAAATAATTCGAAACTTTTTGAAAATAACTCTGAACATTCTATTTAAAATGAATAAAGGGGGATGGTTTAACACGACAATTAAAACACTACACTTGTTTTTAGGGAGAAATCAATTTAGGGGTAATTTAATAACAGATAGTATTTGGGTATTAGATCTTTTTTAATGTTTAAAATTACCTTTTTTTTATCGGGGTAGTATTCTACAGTACAGATAAAAATTAATCATAAAAATAATGTGAAGGTAGTTTAGTGGTGACTTATTTTTGAAAATTTAAAATATAAAAAATGTTTAAAGCAATTAGTTTCAAAATCTATCACTGAAGAGTGTTTCATATGATTTTCAAAAAATTGCTTGTTTTTCTGAGGAAAGCATATTAAGGGATAAAGTAGCAGAACTTTTGAAATTTGTTCATTAAATATAATAAACTGAGAATATATATGCATATTTACGAGGCAGATCCAATGAAAGTGTCAGTTCGACTCTCTGTATGGGTCACTATTAAAAGTTTCTCAATTATGTGCCTAAACAGAAGCATCTGCCAGACATGTTACCCACATCAGAGGTCATGTTGACATTTTACTTTGTTGTTGATGAACTAATGTGCTTTATCAAAACAAGTATTGCAATAAGCCTTTCACATTTTTTTCATATTTACAAAGGTATCTTAGCACATATCTTACCTAATACTTTAATAAATGTGTGAATTTGCAACAATGTAAATACATATTTTGAAATTTCCCAAACAATATGTGTTTTGGTAATATGAAATGTTCATTTAAGAAATCAGAGTAGGTGTCCTATACAAATTTCTCTTTCTATAACTAATTTTAAGCAAATGAAAACTTACTTCATTAGATTACTTAAAGTGGTAATTTCACATAGATAAAAATAATACAAAATGAAAAATTAAAAATGGCTAGCTAATCTTCACCTTTACTATCTCTTAACATTAAAATTACAAATAATTAAAGATAAAATAGACAACCTGCGTAAGCTGTTCGTATAACTTTTATTTGGTATTTGCCAAACCTTCATTCAAAATGGAGTGATGTTTACCTTATGAATTGTTTTGTTAGACATTAAAATATATTATTTGCAGGAAGCAAAATGATAATCATAAATGATGTCCTTGTGCTTAATCGTGGATGTAATTAATTAATTGTGTCTGAGATGCATTTACAGGCTTCACATAAATTTATATATTTTATTTATTTGAGGTATTTAACGTGCACTTTCTGAACCTACTGTTTAAATCAATACTCTGGAATTTCTATGAGCAAGAGTGAAATAACTTACCAATTTTGTCAGAAGAGGTACTTTCAAATATTTTCCAGTGTTATTTTACATGCCACAGTTAAAAATGGACCAACGGCTTTAATTCCTCCCCAAAGGAGGTCGTGCTACTGATTTTTTCGCTCAAGAAAAATCCGTCAAACCCGGTTGGATTTGAGCCCCCAAACATTGGGTCCTAGGGCGAGCACTTTAATCCAAGACTACTGATGTCAACTATTTCCATAAAATGATTTCCTATTTTTACTAATTTAGGTTAACTAAGCCTTTTTGAGTTTTCCTTGGAGAACGACCATTTTCCCGTTTACTACATATATATAACTTTTTTCAAATACTACAAGCTACTGAACATAATCATTTTTGTAAGAGATTTGATCACCTCTGTGGTCCAGGGGTCTGAGTTCCCAGATACAGATACAGATATCACGGGTTAGATCCCCGATACTTCCAAAATTTATCTGTGAAGCAGTGGGTTTTGACCGGGGTCAAACTTAGCCTCATGAGGACAAATGAGGAGCTACTTGAATTAAAAAGTAGCATCTCTTGTCAATAAAACTGAGATTAACGGCTGAAGAGTTTGCTGTGCTGACCACATGACACCCTTTATCCACAGAAGTTAGCACTATCTTCACCAAAATGTACCGGCCACTCGGTTGGTATAGCTCAATTACGGGCTGACACTATGGAGTAATTAATATTTAAGGTACTAAATATTTAGGTATTATTTGTGACACTTTGTAAACACCGCCTGTGTCAGATGCTAATAGAATGCAATTTATAGGCAATGCATTATGTTAACTCACTTTTTTTTAGTCTTTAGTATGTTAAATTAATAATTTTAATAGACACATATTTAAAATCCCTAATTATAATGTATTTTTAATGGTTTTATATTTACGTGTTTCCCCTGACATAAAATAATTCCCTGCTTTATCTGGTTTTTCCCTTTTTGTAGCCACCATGTTTAAATACAACTCGTTTATTGAAATAATTCATCCGGACAAATATATATATATATATATATATATATATATATATATATATA